>WNWK01058213.1:0-10522 GCA_009830355.1 Cherax destructor | reverse complement strand
AATTATACATTATGAGCAGCTTCTGCATATTTTTGTGTTTTTTCTAGTGTTTGTATATGTATGCAACACAAATGTGTTTTTGTGTGGTCTTATTCTCCGGTGTGGAATGTGACGTTGTGTTGTAGACAGTGTTGTCTACGGTAGTGATGGCTTGATGTTAATGTATTTTTATTTAAGATGATGTTGTGGTGTGACCCTTGTTTCGGGGTCAGTTGTTTTTATGTGTTATTGTGCAACACCTGTTTTATAGGCAGAAAGTTTAAGGTTTTATTTTATTTCATGCCTATGTACTGCGTTTTGTGGTAGGGAAGAAGTAAGATATGTAACCAACGGTTTAATTTTGTGGTGTTTTTGAGACAATGTATGTACAGTTTCATTGACAGTGTGTTATGTTATTGTATAGAAAAAATTAGCTAGGATGGACATTTTTTGTTTGTGATTTTGGCACGGGTTCTTATTATAGGATATATAGACAGATGTGTTTATTCCTGTTCTGTTTGCTTGTTTTTGTTTATATGAGCCTGATTTATTTTTGGGCATTTATTGGATTGTTATGTATATATGTGTTTTTAAATAAAAAAAAAAAATATCGTCTATGGAGACTTTTTCACCTGTGTTCAGTGTCATCATCATCACTACTATTCACATGCTTATTTGCATTTAACACCATTTCAGCAATTTCACCATCACTCAAGGAATGCACAATAGGTGGAGTTATGTAGAGATTTTCGCTTAGCAGATTACAATGGGCTTAGAGAACACTTATCAACTGTGGACTGGGGTAACGAAGAGAGCTATCAATATGACAGCTTTCTTAACACTATACAGGCTGACAAAAGAACATTTATCCCGTATAAAGAAATTAGATCAAGTATGTGACAAATGGTTTTGAAAACCGACAAGTTGAAGATTAAGACACTTAAGCAACATATGACAATCTTTATTGAAGAAACGTTTCGCCACACAGTGGCTTCATCAGTTCAATTAAATACAGAAAGTTGTAAGGAGAGGAGTTTGAGGCAATCAGTCCCTCAGCCTGAAGTCGATGTGTTCAGTCCATCAGTCTTGTAGAAAGTACAGCATAGGGCCGTAGAAGTGGCTTATATACTGTAGTCAGGTGAGGCGAAGCAGGAGAAGGCAGGGTCATAGTGGTACCATCCACTAGTCGAAGTAGGTCTTCGTCCAAAGGTTGGACAAGTGTTGAAGAATTCGTTTGCAGTGTCTGACAGATGTGACAAATAGTTTTGAAAATGACTCCACTATATGTAGCACAAATTTCCAATAAATCAATAAATACATGTATAAGAAAAATGGTTGAAAGGTAAGACATGGTTTCCTTCCCTGGTTTACCAAACATCTAAATGTGACAGCAACTCAGGTAGAGGTCATTATCTGGACAAATGTTCATCTCAGCATCACCATGAACTGCCAATCATCTCTGTAAGGAACTTTACTAGTACAACAGCTCTCCTTAAAACTTCAGTCTAATATTTACAAAATATTTCTTTCATATTTTACAGTTTTATATCGATTCTGTTATTTTTTATTTTTGTTTCTGCAGCGTCACGGAGATTGTCTTGAAGTGAACTTTTGACTGTTCATTAGCAGTGATCCTGGTGTTTACATTCTTCCAGTTATCAAACTCAATTTTCAATTAATTAAAACACTTGCTGTTGGTGCTGCTGCCAAATAGTTTGCACACAGCAATACATTTCAGCAGTTGAAGATGAATAAATGGAAGAGTCTCTGAACAGTCTTCGTGTGCCAGCCACCTCCACAACAGTTCCTTGTTTTCATGAATCTTCTCTTCATTAAATTTTCTACCCGACATTGAAAAGTTAGGATTGTCAAAATATGGAATGAGTTAAATTTATTTATTGTACGTACCATTCCCATCCCCTGCCAATGGAATGGGGTGATATTAAAACAGAATCTCAAATATGTAATTATTTTTCTCCAGAGTACAGGATCACTTGCAGGCTAAGGTCTGCTAGTCAGGTTAGTAACATCAACTTACAAAGGGACACTGGCGGCCTGTTTGTCATCTAATCTATCCTCTACGTGAGAATAAGACTGCTTCCAGACCTACATTATCACAAGCTTCACAATATCTTCCACTAATTGTATTGTTAATGGAGTTTCTGAACTCTCATTTTTCCTGGTTCTTGTTTATTACCCTCATAGTATAATAATTGGGAATTGGACCACATATCATATGGCCTCCAGCTGTTTTCAGCAAGTGAACATCATGTTTACTTACTATATTTTCCACAAAACAGTGATAGTAATCACTTCCAATGATTAAATCAATTGGACTAATTGTGTCCGTCTGTATGTCAGGACAGGCTAACTTGACCTTGGCCGCCTTCAGTGCTGCAACTGTATCTCTTAATCCCCGGATCAGCACTGACTTAGGCAAATCATCGACTACCACAGCTTCTACTGTCTTTTTCCTGTTTCCTAGATCAACAATGAATCTGGCTAGGTCATATTTCTGCTTACCAGAACTTTGGAAAAAAAACAGCTATATCTAACTGTATTTTGGCATGGGGTCGCTTATTCAGCTTCTGCAACACTGTTCTTCTTATGAAAGGCCTTTGTGAACCTTGATCAAATAATGTTAGCACATTGGTTTTGTGTAATTTATTGGATAACTCTACTCGAGCTATTGGGAGAGCAGTCGATTTAGACTTATCTCTCACATTTAATGCTGCTGCTTGTTGACTTCCTGATTCTGTGGAAGTCGTCTGTTGTTCAGCATAAGTGCTTGGGCATAATGCTGTATGATGCATACCCATGCATTTAAAACACTTCTTCAGTGAGCATTTACCTCCCTTGTGTTCACCTAAACACTTAGTGCACATGTTCAGCTGATGAGAACGTTGCTTCCGTGCCTCCATTGTTGTGTATTGAATATAATACTGTGCCTGGGCTTAGACAACTGTGTATGTTATCTATGATATTAGAGTGGGTGTAGGATTTTCTTAATATTCCTATTACAGTAAGAGATTGATTATCTCTCATTAACCCATCCAAATTACAACAGCGGTCAGCCGTGACGTACAAGTGGCTTGTCTAGCCTGGTACATACTGGTAAACATCTGTGTTCAATTACTTGACGCAGAAGAAAACAAGACTTCACTGCCCTCTCTGAAAGGGCTGAAGGGGGGCCGATACCCCTTCCTGGAGAAATTTCTCCACACAAGTGATGCGAGTGTGTGTGACCTCTGTGTACAAGTGACGCGACAGTGTGTGACCTCTGTGTACAAGTGACGCGACAGTGTGTGACCTCTGTGTACAAGTGACACGACAGTGTGTGACCTCTGTGTACAAGTGACGCGACAGTGTGTGACCTCTGTGTACAAGTGACATGACAGTGTGTGACCTCTGTGTACAAGTGACATGACAGTGTGTGACTTCTGTGTACAAGTGACACGACAGTGTGTGACCTCTGTGTACAAGTGATGCAACAGTGTGTGACCTCTGTGTACAAGTGACATGACAGTGTGTGACCTCTGTGTACAAGTGACATGACAGTGTGTGACCTCTGTGTACAAGTGACGTGACAGTGTGTGACCTCTGTGTACAAGTGATGCGACAGTGTGTGACCTCTGTGTACAAGTGACATGACAGTGTGTGACCTCTGTGTACAAGTGACGTGACAGTGTGTGACCTCTGTGTACAAGTGACGTGACAGTGTGTGACCTCTGTGTACAAGTGACGTGACAGTGTGTGACCTCTGTGTACAAGTGACATGACAGTGTGTGTCCTCTGTGTACAAGTGACGTGACAGTGTGTGACCCTGTGTACAAGTGACGTGACAGTGTGTGACCTCTGTGTACAAGTGACGTGACAGTGTGTGACCTCTGTGTACAAGTGACGTGACAGTGTGTGACCTCTGTGTACAAGTGACGTGACAGTGTGTGTCCTCTGTGTACAAGTGACATGACAGTGTGTGTCCTCTGTGTACAAGTGACGTGACAGTGTGTGACCTCTGTGTACAAGTGACGTGACAGTGTGTGACCTCTGTGTACAAGTGACGTGACAGTGTGTGACCTCTGTGTACAAGTGACGTGACAGTGTGTGTCCTCTGTGTACAAGTGACATGACAGTGTGTGTCCTCTGTGTACAAGTGACGTGACAGTGTGTGTCCTCTGTGTACAAGTGACATGACAGTGTGTGTCCTCTGTGTACAAGTGACGTGACAGTGTGTGTCCTCTGTGTACAAGTGACATGACAGTGTGTGACCTCTGTGTACAAGTGACATGACAGTGTGTGTCCTCTGTGTACAAGTGACGTGACAGTGTGTGACCTCTGTGTACAAGTGACGTGACAGTGTGTGTCCTCTGTGTACAAGTGACAGGACAGTGTGTGTCCTCTGTGTACAAGTGACGTGACAGTGTGTCCTCTGTGTACAAGTGACATGACAGTGTGTGACCTCTGTGTACAAGTGACATGACAGTGTGTGTCCTCTGTGTACAAGTGACGTGACAGTGTGTGACCTCTGTGTACAAGTGACGTGACAGTGTGTGACCTCTGTGTACAAGTGACGTGACAGTGTGTGACCTCTGTGTACAAGTGACATGACAGTGTGTGACCTCTGTGTACAAGTGACGTGACAGTGTGTGACCTCTGTGTACAAGTGACGTGACAGTGTGTGACCTCTGTGTACAAGTGACGTGACAGTGTGTGACCTCTGTGTACAAGTGACGTGACAGTGTGTGACCTCTGTGTACAAGTGACGTGACAGTGTGTGTCCTCTGTGTACAAGTGACGTGACAGTGTGTGACCTCTGTGTACAAGTGACGTGACAGTGTGTGATCTCTGTGTACAAGTGACGTGACAGTGTGTGACCTCTGTGTACAAGTGACATGACAGTGTGTGTCCTCTGTGTACAAGTGACATGACAGTGTGTGATCTCTGTGTACAAGTGACATGACAGTGTGTGACCTCTGTGTACAAGTGACGTGACAGTGTGTGATCTCTGTGGACAAGTGACGCGACAGCCTCAATATACCTTCGTGTAATGACAGTCTTTCAATGCAATTAACTCTGCGCGGTGATTAATCCCTAAATGTATATTAATTTATATTGCTTTCCAATTGTTAATATAATGGTAGATGATAAAAACTGCATGTATATATATATATATATATATATATATACACACACAGTGGACCCTCGGTTTTCGTTCACCTCCAAATTCGAACAATTATGTAAATGTATTTTTGTAAGAGTATTTTTGGGGTTCTGAAATGACTAATCTAATTTACATTTGTCCTTATGGGAACAAATTCGTTCGGTAATGGCACTCAACCAGCATTCTGGAATGAATTTTCAACGAAAACCGAGGGTCCACTGTATATATATTATTATAACCACGAACGAGTGGTATTGATCAATAACAACACTGCACTAGCCAGGGGCCGGACCCATAATTTTGTAATAATTTTGTACCAAAAGAACCTTAGAAAACTTACTTAATTTTATTATAACAAACGCAATTTAATTTAGCCTATTCCAACTAAATATATTTCAGATAATTTACATTATTGTAACCACGAACAAGTGGTATTGATCAATAACAACACTGCGACCAGCCAAGGATTCGAACCCATGCTGCTTTGGCCCGCCTCATGGTGAGCAAAAACCCATGATGCTCTAACCCACAGGACCACGAAATCCTAAAAGAATCAAGCACCCAGCCAAACTAGGTGCGTTACCCTTGGTCCGAGGACATACAGTGGTGTGGGTGCCTCAGAGCTAATTTCATTCTCCTCCCCGTTGGTTGGGTGCTTGGTTCCTGTAGGATTGCGTGGTCCTGTGGGTTAGAGCATCATGGTTTTCGCTCACCATGGGGTGGGCCAAAGCAGCATGGGTTCGAATCCTTGGCTAGTCGCAGTGTTGTTATATTTTATATAAGTTTACAATAATTAATAAGAAATAAACACTATGAAATATATTTTTTTCGTTAGGTTCAGAATGACTTTTGCGAAATTATTGCATACACAAATTCTCGCTTGCCTTATTCGGCAAGAAGAGGATTGCTATTTAAGCCAAAATCGCAAGTTTTACCTATACAGCTTAAATAGCAACGCTCTTGCCGAATAAGGCAAGCGAAAATTTGTGTATGCAATAATTTCGCAAAAATCATTCTGAACCAAACGAAAAAAATATATTTCACTGTGTTTGTTTATGATTAAATTATTGTCTACTTATCTAAAATATATTTAGTTGGGTTAGACTAAATTAAATTGCAATTGTTATAATAAGGTTAGGTAACTTTTCTAAGATTTTTTTGGTACAAAATTATGAATTTTTACATTAACATAAATGAAAAATATATCTTCAAACGTATAAGAGAAAATTTTAGAAAGGACTTAATTTTAAATGAGTTCTTGCTAATTGACCAATTTTACCTATTCGGTAAAATCTGCAATCAAGTTAACATTCACCAGGATGCTGACACACATCCACAAAGCAGCTCACCCTCAATCTTCTGGGCAAATTTGCTGACCTCTTGAAGAAAGTCAATGATGCCCCTGCAAACTTGGCAATGCCTGCCTGGCTGTCCCACCAAGGAGGGACAAGTCCTTAGCAACATCTGTTATTAGGGCAATAAATGCATTCCCTTGAGATAACAACCTCGTCCGCCTCCCCTCTAGGGGGACAAATACCCACCGGGCAAATGCCAACAACAGAACACCTGATGCCTCAAAAATCAGCCCAAATTAGCAAAAAAATAGAAGTGGGTAATACTACTGGAACACTGAGGCTTATAACCAGTGAGGATACCATCGTCCCTAAGGACGTCATTACAGCACAAACCATGAAGGACAAACATCCACCCAGGGTTCCCAGTACCAACATTGACCTCCCTGACACTGCAGCAGGTGAAGAACATTTAACCCTACAGGACGCTGATGTGTATAAAGCCGCTATATCATTTCCATAGGGCTCAGAAGGGATGTTTCACCGGTTTAAGGCCACATCACTGAAAACAAATGCTTAACCCAGCACTTGGTGATGTTTCAGAGGGGCTATTGTCTGAACTCAACAAATTTTCCAATGTGTGCCTGTCTGGCAGTGTCCCGGAGGCCATTAGACCCCTCTTCTTTAGTGCCTCACTATGTGCCCTCCGGAAAAAGGATGGAGGAATCAGGCCCATTGCAGTGGGCAACACCCTTCGATGCCTTGTTACCAAGGCTGCAGTAAGAATGGCGAATCAATAGGCTTCCGCAATGTTGAAACCAACTCAACTGGGTTTAGGTGTTCAGCAAGACTGTGAAGCAGCTGCCCATGCAGCACGAGTATACATCAACAACATGTCAGATGAAAAAAAATTTGATCAAATTGGACTTTGCCAACGCTTTAAACTTAGTCAGAAGGGATGCTGCTCTCCAAGCAGTTTCAAGACACTTCCCTTCCCTCTATACCTTCAAACAATCGTGTTTTAGTGTGACTTCTAAACTATTGTTTGTGGACCATGAAATTGACTCGTGTGAGGGTGTGCAACAGGGAGACTCTCTCTCCCCCTTTCTTTTCTGTCTGGACATCAAGGAAGTCATAGAAGCACTCTCCAGTGAGTTCAATATCTGGTTCTTGGATTATGGTACCCTAGCGGGAACTACAGAATCTTTCCTAGAGGTTATCAGAAAAATTAAAGACATAGGAGAGAGCCTGGGCCTATCTTCAAATCCCACCGAATGCAAAATAGTTTCTACCAATTAACAGATCATTCAGAATATTAGTGCTGTTTTACCAGGAGCACCAGCCATTGATCCAGCCAACAGCACTCTCCTTGGTGCTCCTCTTCAGCTAATTGCCATTGATCTGATCCTAGAGAAGAAAATCTCAGATACCAGGACGATGGAAGGCAGGATGAAAGACACTGATACACATGATGCCTTCTACCTACTCACCAGGTGCCTGTCAATCCCAAAACTTACCTACTTCCTGAGATGCTCCCCAGCCTTCAGCAGTCCAAAACTCGAGGAATATGACTTCCTCCTTAAGACCATGCTAGAGAGTGTACTGAATCTTTTCCTTGAAGATGGACAGTGGTTGCAAGCCTCACTTCCAGTCAGGCTTGGGAGGCTGGGAGTACGCAAATACTCCCAGATTGCCCAACCAGCTTTCCCATCCTCTTCCATACCATCAAACGAGTTAATAAAACAAATTTTTCCGGACAATCTCAGTGGCTCAGCAGGAATACAGGACCCTAACTACGCCAGTGCCATCACTGAATGGGAGACTCTCTCGGCTCCAGCCCCAAAACCTAGTGCAGCACTGGCCTACAAACAGTCAAGTTGGGAAAAAGTGCTTGCCAACATGCTTAGGGCTGTAACATCAGACAGGGAGACTGCCTGTTTTCAAGCTGTGAGCACACATCACTCTGGGGACTTCTTCCAAACAGTTCCCATTTCGGCAATGGGAACATGCCTCGACCCTTACACCCTCCGTATTGCAGTGGCTCTTCGCCTTGCTGCCCCAATTCACACGGAATATACATGTATTTGCGGCAATGCGCAAGCTGACCAATATGGTCTACATGGTCTTAACTGCTCCAAAACCAAGAGCTGGCATGCAAGACACAATGAAGTCAGCAACATCATAAAGAGAAACACTGCTACAGCTGGATGCCCAGCTGAGACAGAGCCCCGATCACTAGCAGCCAACAATACTCACAACCCAGCAAACCACCCTGATGGGATCACCATCTATCCTTGGAAGATAATAAGATACCTGGAGTTTACCTGGAGAGAATTCCAGGGGTCAACGCCCCCGCGGCCCGCTCTGTGACCAGGCCTCATGTTGGACCAGAGCCTGATCAACCAGGCTGTTACTGCTGGCTGCACGCAGTCCAACGTACGAACCACAGCCTGGCTGGTCAGGTACCGACTTTAGGTGCCTGTCCAGTGCCTGCTTGAAGACAGCAAGGGGTTTGTTGTTAATCCCCCTTATGTATGCTGGGAGGCAGTTGAACAATCTTGGGCCCCTGACACTTATTGTGTTGTCCCTCAA
This sequence comes from Cherax destructor, assembly GCA_009830355.1. Lineage (NCBI taxonomy): Eukaryota > Metazoa > Arthropoda > Malacostraca > Decapoda > Parastacidae > Cherax > Cherax destructor. Next base: position 1,498 of record WNWK01058213.1, on the reverse strand, counting down.
CGTGCTAGTGGTACCCCTGCTTTTCATTGGGGGATGTTACATCGCCTGCCGAGTCTTTTGCTTTCGTAGGGAGTGATTTTCGTGTGCAAGTTTGGTAATAATCCCTCGAGAATTTTCCAAGTGTATATATCAATGTATCTCTTCCGCCTGCATTCTAGGGAGTACAGGTTTAGAAACTTCAAGCGTTCCCAGTAATTAAGGTAGTTTATCGCAGTTATGCGTGCTGTGAAGATTCCCTGCACATTTTCAAGGTCAGCAATTTCACCTGCCTTGAAAGGTGCAGTTGGTGTGCAGCAATATTCCAGCCTAGATAGAATAAGCGATTTGTAAAGTGTCAACATGGGCTTTGCATCCCTGGTTTTGAAGGTTCTCATTATCCATCCTGTCATTTTTCTAGCAGATGCGATTGCTACAGTGTTATGGTCCTTGAAGGTGAGATCCTCTGACATGATCACTCCCAGGTCTTTGACATTAGTTTTTCGCTCTATTGTGTGGTTGGAATTAATTTTGTACTCGATGAGATTTAATTTCTCACGTTTTCCGTATCTGAGTAATTGAAATTTCTCATCATTGAACTTCATATTGTTTTCTGCACCCCATTTAAAGATTTGGTTTATGTCTGCTTGGAGACTTGCAGTGTCTTCAACGGTGGACACTGTCATACAGATTCGGGTGTCATCTGCAAAGAAAGACACGGCACTGTGGCTTATATCTCTGTCTATGTCCGATATGAGGATGAGGAACAGGATGTGAGCGAGTACTGTTCCTTGTGGAACAGAGCTTTTCACATTAGCTGCCTCAGACTTTACTCTGTTGACTACTACTTTTGTGTTCTACTTGTTAGGGAAAATTTTAGATCCATCTACCAACTTTTCCTGTTATTCCTTTATCACGCATTTTGTGTGCTATCACACCATGGTCACACTTATCAAAGGCTTTTGCAAAGTCTGTGTATATAACATCTGCATTCTGTTTGTCCTCTAGAGCATCCAGGACCTTGTCATAGTGGTCCAGTAGTTGGGACAGACAGGAGCGACCTGCTCTAAACCCATGCTGCCCTGGGTTGTGTAATTGATGGTTATCTAGATGAGTGGCGATCTTGCTTCTTAGAACCCTTTCAAAGATTTTTATGATATGGGACGTTAGTGCTATTGGTCTGTAGTTCTTTGCCATTGCTTTACTGCCCTTTGTGGAGTGGGGCTGTCTGTTGTTTTTAGTAACTCGGGACGACCCCAGTGTCCATGCTCCCTCCATAGGATGTTAAAAGCACTGATAGGGGCTTCTTGCAGTTCTTGATGAACACTGAGTTCCATGAGTCGGGGCCTGAGCGGAGTGCATGGGCATGTCATTTATCGCCTTTTCAAAGTCATGTGGTGTCAGGGTAATGTCAGATAGGCTTGCGTCTACCAGGTTCTGGCACTCTCATAAAAAATCATTTAGGTCTTCAACTTTTAGTCTGGTTAGCGGCTCGCTAAAAACTGAGTCATACTGGGACTTT
>WNWK01058212.1:0-10522 GCA_009830355.1 Cherax destructor | reverse complement strand
GTGAACTCGATACCTCAAAAGCGGTGGGACCGGATAACATTTTTCCGTGGGTCCTTAGAGAGGACAGAGATGTTGTGTGTGCCACTAACAAAAATCTTCAACACATCCATTGAAACTGGGCAACTACCTGAGGCGTGGAAGATGGCAAATGTAGTCCCAATTTTAAGAAAGGAGACAGACACGAAACATTAAACTACAGACCTGTGTCACTGACGTGTATAGTATGCAAAGTCATGGAAAGATCATCAGGAGGAGAGGGGTGGAGCACCTAAAAGACACAAGCTTATAAAGACAACCAGCACGGTTTCAGGGAAGGAAAATCCTGTGTCACAAACCTACTGGAGTTTTATGACAAGGTAAAAAGTAAGACACGAGAGAGGGGTGGATAGACTGCATTTTATTGGACTGCAAGAAGGCGTTCGACACAGTTCCTCACAAGAGGTTAATGCAAAAGCTAGAGGATCAGGCACACGTAACAGGAAAGGCACTGCAATGGATCAGAGAATATCTGACAGGGAGGCAACAACGAGTCATGGACGTGACGAGGTGTCGAGTGGACACTGTGACGAGTGGGGTTCCACAAGGGTCAGTCCTAAGACCTGTACTGTTTTTGGTATATGTGAATGACATAACGGAAGGGATAGACTCAGAAGTGTCCCTGTTTGCAGATGATGTGAAGTTAATGAGAAGAATTAAATCAGTCGAGGATCAGGCAGGACTACAAAGAGACCTGGACAGGCTACAAGCCTGGTCCAGTAACTGGCTCTGAATTTAACCCTGCCAAATGTAAAGTCATGAAGATCGGGGAAGGGCAAAAGACCGCAGACAGAGTATAGTCTAGGTGGCCAAAGACTGCAAACCTCACTCAAGGAAAAGATCTTGGGGTGAGTATAATACCGAGCACATCTCCTGAGGCACACATCAATCAGATAACTGCTGCAGCATACGGGCGGCTGGCAAACCTAAGAATAGCGTTCCAATACCTCACTAAGGAATCATTCTGTACACCATATACGTCAGGCCCATACTGGAGTATGCAGCACCATTTTGGGAAACCCCCACACCTGGTCAAGCACGTCACGAAATTAGAGAACGTGCAAAGGTTTGCAACAAGACTAGTCCCAGAGCAAAGGGGATTGTCCTACGAAGAAAGGTTAAGGGAAATCGGCCTGACGACACTAGAGGACAGGAGGGTTAGGAAGACATTATAACAACATATAAAATACTGCGAGGAATAGATAAGGTGGACAGAGACAAGATGTTCCAGAGAGGGGGCACAGAAACAAGGGGTCACAATTGGAAGTTGAAGACTCCTATGAGTCAAAGGGATGTTAGGAAGTATTTCTTCAGTCATAGAGTTGTCAGGAAGTGGAATAGCCTAGAAAGTGACGTAGTGGAGGCAAGAACCATGCATAGTTTTAAGACGAGGTTTGATAAAGCTCATGGAGCAGGGAGAGAGGGACCTAGTAGCAATCAGTGAAGTGGCGGGGACAGGAGCTATGACTCGACCCCTGCAACCACAAATAGGTGAGTACAAATAGGTAGTACACACACACACACACACAACACTTCAACAGGTCATTAAAACACTGTTGATTTATATGTATAAATAACGCTTAATATTGTGTACACAGTACACAATATTGTGTAACTAATGTATTGTGTAACTGTGATTTATAAAAGACTATTATTAGTAATTACATGGATTAAATACATTAATTAATTTGATTTAAACATGGAAACAACGAGGGGGAGGGGGCGTTGATGCTGATGAAGGGCTCTTGATCCAAGGAACTGAGGCTACTTTCGTCTCTGTCTGTATGTCTCTCTCTCTCTCTCTCTCTCTCTCTCTCTCTCTCCCGTGGATCGAACTCGTTTCTCTCCGATTTTCTCCCTCCCACCTCCCACTAGGCTCTGTATGATCCCATGCTTGTTTAGAGCTTCCTTGTTAAGATGATCATTAGAAAACGTTTAGAAAGTTTATTAGAAGAAAAGCTATTTAGAAAGTTTATTAGAAAAATAACAAGAACCTGATTAGGAAAAAATAGTAATTATATTAGAAGGAAAACTTTTAGAAATCAGATTAAAAGAAAAATAGAAATTGGATTAGAAGACAAACTAGAAATTGGATTAGAAGAAAAACTAGAAATTGATTAGAAGAAAAACTAGAAATTGGATTAGAAGACAAACTAGAAATTGGATTAAAAGAAAAATTAGAAATCGGATTAGAAGAAAAACTTTTAGAAACCAGATTAGAAAATACTTTTAGAAACCAGTTTATAAGAAAAACATCTAGAAACCAATTTAGAAGAGAAAATATAGAAACCAAATTAGAAAAAAAAATAGAAAAACCAAATTAGAAAAAATCTTTTCAACGCTTGATTAGAAGAAAAAAACTTTTAGAACCAAATTAGAAGAAACCCCTATTAGAAACCCGCTGCTATAACGTATTAGTTTCCAATCGTTCTCAGACTGGCGTGAAATTGAATTAATTTAAGTGTGTAATCCCTTCAATGGAAGGGAGGTGCACTGAGGCTGGTGACGGGCTCTTGATCCGAGGAAGTTACCCTCGCTTTCCTCGGATCAAGCCCGATTAATCTCTAATTCACCAGGCCTTTTATGATTCATACGGATTTAGCGCTGAGAGAGTGGAAGAGGGAGAGGAAGAGAGAAACTCCTTGGCTCACACTCCTCCACGAGGCCCTCCAGTACATACTCCACCTTTAATACGCTTCCTCCACTCTAACGTTCTTAATCTCTCTCTCTCTTTTCTCTCTCTCTCTCTCTCTCTCTCTTTCTGAGAGAGAGAGAGTGAGACCTGATTCACTGCTGACTTTGCTGCAAATTTCGGAAACAATATAGTTCCATTTCGTTAAATTCCATTAGATTCGGCAGCTTTATAGGCAAGTATTATAGTGAGTGTGAATGTTCCATCAGACTGTCTCTGCTGTTACCATCTACTCCACATTTCAGTGTTGATTATAGTATATATATATATATATATATATATATATATATATATATATATATATATATATATATATATATATATATATATATATATATATATATATATATATATATATATATATATATATATATATATATATATATATATATATATATATATATATATATATATATATATATATTTTTTTTTTTTCAACAAGTCGGCCGTCTCCCACCGAGGCAGGGTGACCCAAAAAGAAAGAAAATCCCCAAAAAGAAAAAACTTTCATCATTCAACACTTTCACCACACTCATACATAATCACTGTCTTTGCAGAGGAGCTCAGATACGACAGCTGAGAAAAGTCCCTCCCAGCTGTCACTATCTCAGACCCCTCCTTTAAAGTGCAGGCATTGTACTTCCCATTTCCAGGACTCAAGTCCAACTAAATCAATTAACTGGTTTCCTGAATCCCTTCACAAAATGTTACCCTGCTCACACTCCAACAGATCGTCATGTCCCAAAACCATTCGTCTCCATTCACTCCTATCTAACACGCTCACACATGCTTGCTGGAAGTCCAAGCCCTCGCCCACAAAACCTCCTTTACCCCTTCCTCCAACCTTTTCTAGGACGACCCCTACCCGCCTTCCTTCCCTACAGATTTATACGCTCTCCAAGTCATTCTACTTTGATCCATTCTCTCTAAATGACCAAACCACCTCAACAACCCCTCTTCAACCCTCTGACAAATACTTTTAGTAACTCCACACCTTCTCCTAATTTCCACATTCCGAATTTTCTGCATAATATTTACACCACACATTGCCCTTAGACAGGACATCTCCACTGCCTCCAGCCTCTCCTCGCTGCAGCATTTGCAACCCATGCTTCACACCCATATAAGAGTGTTGGTACCACTATACTTTCGTACATTCCCTTCTTTGCCTCCATGGATAACGTTTTTTGTCTCCACAGATACCTCAATGCACCACTCACCTTTTTTCCTTCATCAATTCTATGGTTAACCTCATCCTTCATAAACCCATCCGCTGACACGTCAACTCCCAAATATCTGAAAACATTTACTTCTTCCATAATCCTCTCCCAATGTGATATCCAATTTTCTTTATTTAAATCGTTTGATACCCTCATCACCTTACTCTTATCTATGTTCACTTTTAACTTTCTACCTTTACACACTCTCCCAAACTCGTCCACTAACCTTGCAACTTTTCTTTAGAATCTCCCATAAGCACAGTATCATCAGCAAAAAGTAACTGTGTCAACTCCCATTTTGCATTTAATTCTCCATAATTTAATCCCACCCTCTCCCCAACACCCTAGCATTTACTTCTTTTACAACCCCATCTATAAATATATTAAACAACCATGGTGACATTACACATCCCTGTCTAAGGCCTACTTTTACCGGGAAGTAATCTCCTCTCCCTACACACCCTAACCTGAGCCTCACTATCCTCATAAAAACTCTTTACAGCCTTCAGTAACTTACTACCTATTCCATACACTTGCAACATTTGCCACATTGCTCCCTATCCACTCTATCATATGCCTTTTCTAAATCCATAAATGCAATAAAACTTCTTACCTTTATCTAAATACTGTTCACATATATGCTTCACTGTAAACACTTGATCTACACATCCCCTACCCACTCTAAAGCCTCCTTGCTCATCTGCAATCCTACTCTCTGTCTTACCTCTAATTCTTTCAATAATAACCCTGCCATACACTTTACCTGGTATACTCAGTAAACTTATTCCCCTATAATTTTTACACTCTCTTTTATCCCCTTCCTTTATATAAAGGAACTATACATGCTCGCTGCCAATCCCTAGGTACCTTCCCTCTTTCATACATTTATTAAACAAAAATACCAACCACTCCAGCACTATATCTTCCCCTGCTTTTAACATTTCTGTCATGATTCCGTCAATTCCAGCTGCTTTACCCCTTTCATTCTACGTAATGCCTCACGCACCTCCCCACACTCACATCCTGCTCTTCTTCACTCCTAAACGATGTTGTACCTCCCTGTCCAGTACATGAAATTATCGCCTCCCTCTTTTCATCGACATTTAAAATTTCCTCAAAATATTCCCGCCATCTACCCAATACCTCCAGCTCCCCATCTACTAACTCCCCTACTCTGTTTTTAACTGACAAATCCATTCGTTCCCTAGGCTTTCTTACCTTGTTTATCTCACTTCAAAATTTTTTCTTGTTTTCAGCAAAATTTCTTGACAGAGCCTCTCCCATTCTTTCATCCGCTCTTCTTTTGCACTCTCTCACCACTCTCTTCACCTTTCTTTTACTCTCCATATACTTTGCTCTTCTATTAACACTTCTGTTTTGTAAAAACCTCTCATAAGCTACCTTTTTCTCTTTTATCACACCCTTTACTTCTTCATTCCACCACTCACTCCTCTTTCCTCCTGCACCCACCCTCCTATAGCCACAAACTTCTGCCCCACATTCTAATACTGCATTTTTAAAACTATCCCAACTCTCTTCAACCCCCCCACTACTCCTACTTGCACTAGCCCACCTTTCTGCCAATAGTTGCTTATATCTCACCCTAACTTCCTCCTCCCTTAGTTTATACACTTTTACCTCTCTCTTACTTGCTGTTGCCACTTTCTTTTTGTCCCATCTACCTTTTACTCTAACTGTAGCTACAACCAAATAATGATCTGATATATCCGTTGCCCCTCTATAAACATGTACATCCTGAAGCCTACTCATCAACCTTTTATCCACCATTACATAATCCAACAAACTACTTTCCTTACGTGCTATATCATACCTTGTATATTTATTTATCCTCTTTTCATAAAATATGTATTACTTATTACCAAACCTCTTTCTACACATAGCTCAATTAATGGTTCCCCATTTACATTTACCCCTGGCACCCCAAATTTACCTACTACTCCATCCACAACATTTTTACCCACTTTAGCATTAAGATCCCCAACCACAATTACTCTCTCACTTGATTCAAAACTCCCCACACACTCAACATTTCCCAAAATTTCTCTCTCTCTCTACACTTTCTCTTCTCCAGGTGCATAAACACTTACTATAACCCACTTTTCACATCCAACCTTTATTTTACTCCACATAATCCTTGAATTTATACATTTATATTCCTTCTTTACCTGCCATAACTGATTATTCAACATTATTGCAACTCCTTCTTTAGCTCTAACTCTATTTGAAACCCCTGATCTAATCCCATTTATTTCTCCCCACTGAAACTCTCCTAACCCCTTCAGCTTTGTCTCACTTAAAGCCAGGACATCCAGCTTCTTTTCATTCATAACATCTACAATCATCTCTTTCTTATCATTCGCACAACATCCACGCACATTCAAACATCCCACTTTGACGATTTTCTTTTTCTTTTTAGTAAGCTATACAGGAAAAGGGGTTACTAGCCCATTGTTCCCGGCATTTTAGTTGACTTTTACAACACGCATGGCTTACGGAGGAAAGATTCTTATTCCACTTCCCCATGGATATGAAAGGGAAAAGCAATAAGAACAAGAACTATTAAGATAAAATCAAAGAAAACTCAGATGAGTGTGTATACAATAAACGTGTACATGTTTGCGTAGTGTGACCTAAGTGTAAGTAGAAGTAGCAAGACGTACCTGAAATCTTGCATGTTTATGAGACAGAAAAAAGACACCAGCAATCCTACCATCATGTAAAACAATTTCAGGTTTCTGTTTCACAGTCACCTGGCAGGATGGTAGTACCTCCCTGGGTGGTTGCTGTCTACCAACCTACTACTTCAGTGGAACCCCGGTTAACGAACACCCCGGAAATCGTGCAATTATGTAAGTATAATATTGTAAGTGCTTGTGGAAGTGTATTTTTGGGGGTCTGAAATAGACTAACCTAAATGACATATTTTCTTAAGGAAGTAAATTCGTTCGGTATGGCACTTGAGCAGGCTTCTGCAATGAATTTTTTTCGTTAACCGGGGTTCCACTGTATATATATTATTGTGACCACGAACGAGTGGTATTGAATCAATAACAACACTGCGACTAGCCGAGGATTCGAACCCATGTAGTTTTGGCCTGCCTCGTGGTGAGCGAAAATCACATGACGCCTTAATTAACCCACTGAACCACACAATCCTACAAGAACCAAGCACCCAGCGAAGCTAGGTGTGTTACTCTTGGTCCGAGGACATACGGTGGTGTGGGTGCCTTTTAAACTAATTTCATTCTTATCCCCGTTTGGTGTAAGGCGTCATGTGATTTTCGCTCACCACGAGGCAGGCCAAACTACATGGGTTCGAATCCTCGGCTAGTCGCAGTGCTGTTATATATATATATATATATATATATATATATATATATATATATATATATATATATATATATATATATATATATATATATAAATATATATATATATATATATATATAAATATATATATATATATATATATATATATATATATATATATATATATATATATATATATATATATATATATATAGTCGTGCCTATTAGGTAAAACTTGCGATTTTGGCTTAAATAGCAACGCTCACCTTGCCATATAAGACAAGTGAAAATTTTTTATGCAATAATTTCGCCAAAATCATTCTGAACATAACGAAAAAAATATTTCATTGTGTTTGTTTATTATTAAATTAATGTTAACGTATCTAAAATATATTTAGTTGGGTTAGGCTAAATTAAATTGCGCTTGTTGTAATAAGGTTAGGTAGGTTTTCAAAGTTTCTCTTGGTACAAAATTATAAATTCTTACATTAACATAATTGAAAAAATATATATCTTTAAACGTATAAGAGAAAATTTTAGAAAGGACTTAATTTTAAATGAGTTCTTGCTAATTGACCAGTTTTACCTAATCGGCACGACATATGGTCAATTAGCAAGAACTCATCTAAAATTAAGTCCTTTCTAAAATTTTCTCTTATACGTTTGAAGATATATATTTTTTATTAATCTTAATGTAAAAAATTATAATTTTGCACCAAAAGAATCTTAGAAAACTTACCTAACCTTATTATAACAAGCGCAATTTAATTTAGCCTAATCCAACTAAATATATTTTAGATACCTTTACAGTAATTTAATAATAAACAAACACAATGATATATATTTTTTTCGTTGGGTTCATAATGATTTTTGCGAAATTATTGCATACACAAATTTTCGCTTGTCTTATATGGCAAGATGAATCTTGCTATTTAAGCCAAAATAGCGTTCTGCCTATTCGGCACGACATATATATATATATATATATATATATATATATATATATATATATATATATATATATATATATATATATATATATATATATATATATATTTTATTTTTTTATTAACACATCGGCCGATTCCCACCAAGGCAGGGTGGCCCGAAAAAGAAAAACTTTCATCATCATTCACTCCATCACTGTCTTGCCAGAAGGGTGCTTTACACTACAGTTATAAAACTGCAACATTAACACCCTCCTTCAGAGTGCCGGCACTGTACTTCCCATCTCCAGAACTCAAGTCCGGCCTGCCGGTTTCCCTGAATCCCTTCATAAATGTTACTTTGCTCACACTCCAACAGCACGTCAAGTATTAAAAACCATATGCCTCCATTCACTCCTATCAAATACGCTCACACATGCTTGCTGGAAGTCCAAGCCCTCGCACACAATTATATATATATATATATATATATATATATATATATATATATATATATATATATATATATATATATATGTCGTGCCGATTAGGTAAAACTTGCGATTTTGGCTTAAATAGCAACGCTCACCTTGCCATATAAGACAAGTGAAAATTTGTGTATGCAATAATTTCGCCAAAATCATTCTGAACATAACGAAAAAATATATTTCATTGTGTTTGTTTATTATTAAATTAATGTTAACGTAACTAAAATATATTTAGTTGGGTTAGGCTAAATTAAATTGCGCTTGTTGTAATAAGGTTAGGTAGGTTTTCAAAGTTTCTCTTGGTACAAAATTATATTTTTTACATTAACATAAATGAAAAAATATATCTTTAAACGTATAAGAGAAAATTTTAGAAAGGACTTAATTTTAGATGAGTTCTTGCTAATTGACCAGTTTTACCTAATCGGCACGACATATATATATAAATATATATATATATATATATATATATATATATATATATATATATATATATATATATATATATATATATATATATATATATATGTCGTGCCGAATAGGCAGAACGCTATTTTGGCTTAAATAGCAAGATTCATCTTGCCATATAAGACAAGCGAAAATTTGTGTATGCAATAATTTCGCAAAATCATTATGAACCCAACGAAAAATATATATCATTGTGTTTGTTTATTATTAAATTACTGTAAAGGTATCTAAAATATATTTAGTTGGATTAGGCTAAATTAAATTGCGCTTGTTATAATAAGGTTAGGTAAGTTTTCTAAGATTCTTTTGGTGCAAAATTATAATTTTTTACATTAAGATTAATAAAAATATATATCTTCAAACGTATAAGAGAAAATTTTAGAAAGGACTTAATTTTAGATGAGTTCTTGCTAATTGACCAGTTTTACCTAATCGGCACGACTATATATATATATATATATTATATATATATATATATATATATATATATATATATATATATATATATATATATAACAACACTGCGACTAGCCGGAGGATCGAACCCGTGTTGTTTTAGCCCGCCTCTATGGCAAACATGATATGTATGCAAGGGATGTGGTTCATCTCTCTGGGGCTGGAGTGGTTGCATTAGCCGATTCGATTGAGGGGGTCATTGGAGACTTGTCTAGGACTTTAAACTGATAGATTATAGAGGTATGGGTGTTTGTGGGAAACAATCAGGCTGTAGTATTAGGCCGTGAAACAGCAGATATTACCAGGATACCTCAGGGATATGTTTAAAAGACAATATTCAAAATAAAGTTGCTAGTAAAGGCAAAGCAATTGATCAACAAACAAAGAGAGATAGTAGAGGGCAACGAGTGACTAGCTCCCTTAAGGTTTACTATACAAATACTAGGAGTCTAAGAAATAAGATAGATGAGCTAAGATTACTTGCAAGTGCAGATAATATAGATAATATTGCTATAACAGAGACCTGGTTCAACCTGAAAGATAGAGAAATGCCTTCCGAGTGCAACATACAGGGATATAAACTATTCCACACTGATAGGGTCAACAGGAAGGGTGGTGGAGTGGCGATGTATGTCAGAGATAATTTAAATTGTTGTGTTAGACAAGATATAAGATTAGAAACATCGGACACAGAATCTGTTTGGTTACAGTTTCTCGATGGGCGTGAAAATTAATTTTGGTGTGATTTACAGGCCCCAAGCCTGGATAGGGGGCGCAGTAAGCTGCTATGGGACGAAATTCATAAGGCGTCTAGATATGAAAATGTTGTGTTAATGGGAGATTTTAACTTTAGACAAATTGACTGGAACAATGTGACAGGTAATCTTGAGTCTAGTGACTTTCTTG
>WNWK01058211.1:0-10522 GCA_009830355.1 Cherax destructor | reverse complement strand
CACTGGCTTATCACAGAATTTGCAAAACCGGGTCAACCCTCGTAGGTTTTAGCAAAATTAACAATGAGGCACTTAGCTGACCAGGAGATACTGTAGATAAGTAGACTTCTTGGATGTAGTAGCTGGTAACGTGGTCGGTCTGGAGGCTGTTTGCTTGCTTGTCTAGTCTATCTCTCTATAACATCGTAATCGATAAAAATTACGGCACACCGCTGCACACCACTTGTTGCGTGGGTCTTGAGAGAGATATATAGGAGGTCAAAGATACTCCTTGTTGGATGGTTACGGTATATTTACAGTAAGTGAAGGAGAGTCCAGCCACACCGTCTGTCTCGCTCTTAGGTCTAACGCTAGTGAGGCAGTCCGCCTATATGAGGCTGTGCACATGCGCTGAGCCTCTGACGTCAGCGGGTACCGTGACGTCACACGCAAAGGGACCAGCTGTATAAGTGGGAACAGTGTACATATGACACTGATACGACATGAGTGGGAAGGGTTGGGTATGAGTGGGAAGGGTTGGATATGAGTGGGAAGGGTTGGATATGAGTGGGAAGGGTTGGGTATGAGTGGGAAGGGTTGGGTAGGAGTGAGGTGTGGTTATGAGTGTGAAGGGTGTAATATGAGTGGGGCCAGTTTAGCACTGGTTGTAGAATTGTTGAAGCCAATTGCTTCTTTAACTTTGATAATAAGTTTGACAAATGTATGGGTGGAAATGGTTGAAACTTTGAAGAACCTGCCAAGTATGGGCCAGTAGATGAGTAAGTCACATTTACAACACTTGTGTATCGGTAGTGATGAAACGTTTCGCCTGCATAAAAGGCGGCTTCTTCAGTTGAATGCAAGATGCAGTAGAATTCTGGAAGCAGTAGAAGTGATCAGCCCGTCAGACTCGGTAAGAGGTTGACGGTTGAGAGGTTGAGAGCCTCGAAATAACTACTGTTTCTGGGGTAGCATTAAAAATGGGTCGGAGATATGGGGATACCTCTCGGAGATATGGGGGATACCTCTCGGAGATGTGATGACTACCTCTCAGTGATATGGGGGATACCTCTGTAGTGTTTCAGTGTACACACAGTGGTTTGAGTTACCACATATAATGAATTGACTAGGATACCGATACATAGTGGAAAGACCTAGTGAGTAAATCATCAGTGGAACGACTCAAGGATAGTGATTAAACATAACGGAAGTGTTTTAAACTAAAATGTGGCATCGCATGCCAGAAGTGCCATGTACCCTGGGTTGGTGTGTTATAACCATACGTCTGGCAGTGCTACCAGGCAACCACACAGGCCTACCATATACCATCATAGACCCCCATACCACAATAACTCAATCTTAGCAAGAAAACATGCGCATTACTTGTGTGTGTGTACTCACCTATTTGTACTCACCTACTTGTACTCACCTATTTGTGGTTGCAGTGGTCGAGTCATAGCTCCTGGCCCCACCTCTTCACTGATTGCTACTAGGTCCTTTCTCTCTGCTCCATGAGCTTTATCAAACCTCGTCTTAAAACTATGTATGGTTCCTGCCTCCACTACGTCACTTTCTAGGCTATTCCACTTCCTGACAACTCTATGACTGAAGAAATACTTCCTAACATCCCTTTGACTTATAGGAGTCTTCAACTTCCAATTGTAACCCCTTGTTTCTGTGTCCCCTCTCTGGAACATCTTGTCTCTGTCCACCTTATCTATTGCTCGCAGTATTTTATATGTCGTTATCATGTCTCCCCTAACCCTCCTGTCCTCTAGTGTCGTCAGGCCGATTTCCCTTAACCTTTCTTCGTAGGACAATCCCCTTAGCTCTGGGACTAGTCTTGTTGCAAACCTTTGCACTTTCTATAATTTCCTGACGTACTTGACCAGGTGTGGGTTCCAAACTGGTGCTGCATACTCCAGTATGGGCCTGACGTATATGGTGTACAGAGTCTTGAACGATTCCTTAGTGAGGTATTGGAACGCTATTCTTAGGTTTGCCATCCGCCTGTATGCTGCAGCAGTTATCTGATTGATGTGTGCCTCAGGAGATGTGCTCGGTATTATACTCACCCCAAGATCTTTTTCCTTGAGTGAGGTTTGCAGTCTTTGGTCACCTAGACTATACTCTGTCTGCGGTCTTCTTTGCCCTTCCCTGATCTTCATGACTTTACATTTGGCAGGGTTAAATTCAAGGAGCCAGTTACTGGACCAGGCTTGTAGCCTGTCCAGGTCTCTTTGTAGTCCTGCCTGATCCTCGACTGATTTAATTCTTCTCATTAACTTCACATCATCTGCAAACAGGGACACTTCTGAGTCTATCCCTTCCGTTATGTCATTCACATATACCAAAAACAGCACAGATCCTAGGACTGACCCCTGTGGAACCCAACTCGTCACAGGTGCCCACTCTGACACTTCGTCACGTACCATGACTCGTTGTTGCCTCCCTGTCAGATATTCTCTGATCCATTGAAGTGTCTTTCCTGTTACGTGTGCCTGATCCTCTAGCTTTTGCATTAACCTTTTGTGAGGAACTGTGTCGAACACCTCCTTGCAGTCCAAGAAAATGCAGTCTATCCACCCCTCTCTCTCTCGTGTCTTACTTCTGTTACCTTGTCATAAAACTCCAGTAGGTTTGTGACACAGGATTTTCCTTCCCTGAAACCGTGCTGGTTGTCGTTTATAAGCTTGTGTCTTTCTAGGTGCTCCACCACTCTCCTCCTGATGATCTTCTCCATGACTTTGCATACTATACACGTCAGTGACACAGGTCTGTAGTTTAATGCCTCGTGTCTGTCTCCTTTCTTAAAAATTGGGACTACATTTACCATCTTCCACACCTCATGTAGTTGCCCAGTTTCAGGGGATGTGATGAAGATTTTTGTTAGTGGCACACACAACATCTCTGCTCCCTCTCTAAGGACCCACGGGGAGATGTTGTCAGGTCCCACCGCTTTTGAGGTATCGAGTTCACATAGCAGCTTCTTCACCTCCTCCTCGGTTGTGTGTATTTCATCCAGCACTTGTTGGTGTACCTCCCTATTCTGAATTCCTGGAGTCCTTCCTGTCTCCTCTGTAAATACTTCTTTAAATCTTGTGTTGAGCTCCTCACATACCTCTTGGTCGTTTTTTGTGAACTCCCCACCTTCCTTCCTCACCCTGATTACCTGGTCCTTGACTGTTGTTTTCCTCCTGATGTGGCTATACAACAGCTTCGGGTCAGACTTGACTTTTGATGCTATGTCATTTTCATATTGTCGCTGAGCCTCCCTTCTTACCTGTGCATATTCATTTCTGGCTCTTCGGCTAATCTCTTTATTTTCCTGGGTCCTTTGTCTTCTGTACTTTTTCCATTTTCTAATGCACTTAGTTTTTGCCTCCCAACACCTTTGGGTGAACCAAGGACTCGTTCTGGTCTTCCCATTACTTCCATTTCCCTTGGGAACAAACCTCTCCTCTGCCTCTTTGCATTTTGTTGTCACATAGTCCATCATTTCTTTTACTGGTTTTCCTGCCAATTCTCTCTCCCACTGAACGTCTTGAAGGAAGTTCCTGTGTAGTCCCCCCTTTTGTAGTTTCGTTTTTCCCGTCCTATTCCTGCTCCCCTCGCCATCTGTAGCTCAACTATAATCAAAACACAGAACCACATGATCACTAGCTCCAAGGGGCCTTTCATACGTTATATCCTCGATGTCCGAACTACTCAAGGTGAATACTAGGTCCAGTTTTGCTGGATCATCCTCACCTCTCTCTCTGGGAGTGTCAGTGTCTCTAACATGTTGATGCATGAGGTTTTCCAGTACCACATCCATCATCTTGGCTCTCCATGATTCAGGACCCCCATGGGGCTCCAGGTTTTCCCAATCAATCTTCTTGTGATTAAAATCACCCATAACTAGTAACTTTGCTCTCCCCATGTGAGCTCTTCTGGCCACCTCGCTAGTGTGTCTACCATTGCTCTGTTGCTCTTGTCGTATTCTTCTCTTGGCCTCCTGCAGTTCTGTGGCGGGTTGTACATTACAGCAATTACCACCTTATGGCCCTCAGACTGGATTGTTCCTACTATGTAGTCCCTTTTGCCCATTCCATCCATTCCTTCCACTTCCTCAAATCCCCACTGGTTCCTAATGAGCAGTGCAACTCCTTCTTCCCCTCTGCTCCCTTTATCTTTCCTGAGGATTTGATATCCGGGTGAAAAGATTGCATTTGTTATCATCCTGGTGAGTTTCGTTTCTGTGAGTGCTATTATGTCTGGGGATGTCTCCTTTATTCTTTCATGCCACTCCTCACATTTATTTGTTATTCCATCTGCATTTGAATACCAAACCTTCAACTTCTTTTCTAAAACTGTTATACACCATAAATGTTGTTGGTTAGTAAGTGTCTGTATTTAAATACATCCCACATACCCATGTATTGACCTTCTAACACCCCACCACATTAGTGCAGAGCAGAAAGGTAAAGTGAAATCAGGTTCTTGTGGTACCCAGATTTCAAGTAGGATACAGGCTATACGGTAGTACAGTATACATGTGGGACATGTGAAAAGACTCTGAGGAAAACATCCAGAATTACATGCAACCTTTGTTTTTCCAAACATCATATCTCCTGTGCAAGAATAAACACTGCATCAAAAAACGACATTTATCTATAAAGGTGTTTCTGGATCTCCAATAAGGATGTGGAACTCTGGACAGGTATCAGAAAATTATATAGAGCATGGGAGGATGGGAAAGGAGTAAAGTTTAACATTCAGAGTGCCCAGTTTACAACAGTTGACACAAAAATAGACACCCGCTGGAAAAAATACAGGAAGCAAAACACAAATAATCCACACATAGAAAAGAGGAGTTTACGACAACGTTTCAGTTGAATCCTCCCTTATACACAACTTTCCTTGTATGAATCTTAGTCGTGGCTTTGTCTCTGAAGATGCTTTCCTTTCCCATTACATTATAAAATGCTCTAAACTTCAGAACACCCGTGACTTAACCTGATTCTTTTTTCCCATTCTCCCTTTCCTCTTTCTCCTTTGGGTTTTCTTTCTTCTGCCTTGGGTATTTGTCCTTTATTATTTCCCCCTCCCCCCTCTGTGTTCTTGGTCCTACACTTTGTGGGCCCCTAGCTCCCTTGCAGTGCTCCTCTATCTTAGTATTTGACTGACTCCAATTCTACTACTACCTCTCTTCCTCCTTTTCTACTACCTCTCTTGTCCCGTCCTGTCTGCTGGCCTATATATACTCCCTCCTTCTCTCCTTTTTGTTAGTGTGACTTTGTAAATGGTCAAAGTCGGACCGAAACGTCGTCGTAAGCTCCTATCTTCTATGTGCGGGTTATTGGTGTATTGTTCCAGTCACGGTATTGGGCCTTTTTTTGTTATTTACAGGAAACAAAAACATCAACTAATTCAGTCCTCAGCCCTAAGGCTGACTCAGACTCAGCCCCAAGCCTTAGTGCTAATCCAGATTCGGCTAATGACTCTACCACAGCCATAGTCCCTATTACAGATGTAGTAGAGGAGTCCTCTTCTGGGGAAAATGTTGGCCTCCTGAAAACAGATGGTGGTGTCTCTGGTTTGGGTATCGAAGACTGTAGTGCAGTTCTATTATCTGCACAAATTGGGAATACATCCAGTACGAACTGTATCCAACCAAAAGCAAAATGGTGCAAATTCTATGCTTGGGGCAGCTGTAAGCATGAAATATAGGGGAAAAACAAATGGGACCTGCAACTTTGAGCATCCCAAAATATGTCGCGACCTCCTGTCTAAAGTAGTGTGTAGTTCCACCTCTTGCAAGCTCTTCCAGCTTGAGATGTGCCACTCTTCAGTCCTCAAAAAACAATGTTTTAACACCAACTGCCCCGCATACCACTTAAAAGTGACCAGGAGGTACACACCCCGTAAAACAAATCATAGTAGTTACAGTAGTTATGACAACTCCACTCCAAGTGATTCTTTAGTGGCAGGAAACGAAGAAAGAAAATGGAAAGAAATAACCAAAATAGTTCACCCCCTTAGAGCCTTGTTGGACTGGAGGCATAACGAGTGGCCCCTCCAGAATCACAGCTTCTTATGCGAACAACAAAATCCCCCCAACAAACACGGAACACGACCTCATTTATATTTGCTAATATACAGGGCCTTAAGCCATCCACCAACAACAAAATACCTTTCATTAGTGGACTTCTAGGGAAGTCAAATGCAGTGTTTGCAGCCTTCACAGAGACCCACGCAAAAGATTACTTTGACAGTGAAATATGGATACCTGGTTACAACCTTTTCAGATGTGACAGAAAGAACAGGCAACAAAGGGGAGTTGGCCTGTATGTCAAAGAGTCGCTCATTTGCACAGAGATACTGAACACCACAAATGATGCAGTTGAAGTTCTAACAATAAAAATCGAGAACCAAAACTTATTCATTGTACTTGTATATAAGCCAACAGATGCAACTTCCCAACAGTTCAAGGAACAGCTAGCAAAAAATTGACTCCTGTCTGGAAAACCTTCCATCCCCATCCCCAAACATCTTGCTGCTTGGTGACTTCAATCTTAGACATACAAAATGGAAGAATATAGCAAACAATGTTGTAGTAGAAATAATACCTGGAGGCAGCTCAAATGAAAAGTCTCACACACATGAGCTGCTGAATTTCTGCAATAAACACACCCTAAGTCAGCAGATAGTTGAGCCAACAAGACTGGAGAACACACTAGACCTTAGTTTTTACAAATAATGATGACCTGGTAAGAAACATAACGATATAAAAACTATTAATTCTGATCACAATCTAATCGAAGTCCAGACTTACAAGCACAGGAGTCCTGATCACCAAAATGCATACAGCTACGAGGGTGTCTTCACCAAATACAACTTCAATAACAAGAACATCAACTGGGACCAGGTAAACCATGTCCTAAATGAAACATGTTGGGAAGATATCTTAAATAACATTGACTCTAACCAGTGCCTTGAAAAGGTCAACTTCCTGGTAGCTGAAGTATGTTCAAGGCATATTCCCCTAAGAAAAAAAAGAGAAGAAGTAAACTGGAGAGAGAAAGATGCTCTCTCTACAGGAGAAGGCGAAGAATCACTGAGCTCAAGAATGCTAGATTATCTGAAACACGGAAGGAAGCGCTAACCAGGGAAGTGGAAAATATTGAGCACAATACAGGATCCAGGAGAGACAAAAGGATCTAAAAGCGATTAGTAAAATTGAAAGAAAGAAAGAAATGTAGTATCGGGCCTCAGCTCAGACAAGACGGATCTTACACAGATGACAACAAAGAAATGAATGAGATACTGAAATCTCAATATGACTCTGTGTTCAGCGAACCACTAATCCGTCTAAAGATAGACAATCCAAATATTTTTTCATAAATGAACCTCAAAACCCTGTCAATGTATGCCAAATTTGAGAAAGCCATTGACAAGGTGCCCATGCACTCAGCCGCAGGCCCAGACTCGTGGAACTCTGTGTTCATTAAGAACTGCAAGAAACCCCTCTCACGCGCTTTAAGTATGCTATGGAGAAAGAGCACAGACACAGGTGAGATTCCGCAGTCACTAAAACAACGGATATAGCCCCACTCCATAAAGGTGGCAGCAAAGCAATATCTAAGAACTATAGACCAATAGCTTTAACGTCCCATATCATAAAAATCTTTGAAAGAGTTCTAAAAAGTAGGATTGCAAACCACTTGGATTCCCAACAGTTGTTCAATCCAGGGCAACATGGGTTCAGAGCAGGTCGCTCCTGCCTCTCGCAACTACTGGATCACTATGATATGGTCTTGGATGCACTGGAAAACAAACAAAATGCAGATGTAGTATACACAGATTTTGCAAAAGCCTTAGACAAATGCGATCATGGTATAATAGCACACAAAATGCTTGCTAAAGGGATAACTGACAAAGTTTGCAGATGGATCTTCAACTTTCTAACCAATCGAACACAAAGATTAGTGGTGAACAGAGTTTAATCGGAAGCTGCCATAGTGAAGAGCTCTGTTCCACAAGGCACAGTACTCGCCCCCATTCTGTTCCTCGTCCTCATATCAGACACAGACAGAGATGTAAACCATAGCACCGTATCATCCTTTGCAGATGATACTAGGATCTGCATGAGAGTGTCATCCATTGAGGACACGGCAAGTCTCCAAGAAGATATAAACCAAGTTTTCCAATGGGCAACAGAGAACAATATGATGTTCAATGAAGACAAATTCCAACTACTCCGTTATGGAAAACTGTAGGAAATAATAGCTAGGACTGAGTATTCTACAAACTCTAATCAGACAAAAGAGTGGAAAAGTAATGTGAAGGACCTGGGAGTGGTAATGTCTGAGGATCTCACCTTCAAGAATCACAACAATGCCACTATCACATCTGCGAGGAAACTGATAGGATGGATACTGAGAACATTCAAGACAAGAAATTCCAAGCTAATAATGATCCTTTTTAGATCACTTGTTCTCTCTAGGCTGGAATACTGCTGTACATTAACATCTCATTAAAGGTTGGTGAAATTGCAGATCTAGAGTATCTTCATCGGGTGCCAGATCAACCAGGCTGTGATGGATATGTGGGGCAGCGGGCCTCCAGCAGCAACAGCCTGGTTGACCAGGCAAGCACCAGACGAGCCTGGCCCATGGCCGGGCTCAGAGAGTAGATAAACTCTCGAAACTTCAAAGGCAAAGGTACAAAGGTAGAGAATGTACAGAGAACCTTTACTGCACATATCAATTCCATCAAACACCTTAACTACTGGGAATGCCTGGAATCACTTGATTTGCACTCGCTGGAACGCAGGCGAAAGACATACACCATAATCTACACCTGGAAGATCCTGGAGGGACTGGTCCCTAATCTACACGCAGAAATCACTCCCTACGAAAACAAAAGACTTGGCAGGAGATGCAACATATGCCCATATGCAACGTCTGCCCAGTCTTTTGCTTTCGTGGGGAGTGAGTTCTCGTGCAGATTAGGGACCAGTCTCTCTAGGATTTTCCAGGTGTAGATTATGATGTATCTCTCTCGATTGCGTTCCAGTGGGAACAAATCGAGTGACTCAAGCATTCCCAGTAATTAAGGTGTTTGACAGAACTTGTATGTGCATGGAAGATTCTCTGTACATTCTCCAGGTCTGCAATTTCACCTGCCTTGAATGGAGCTGTTAGTGCACGGCAGTATTCCAGTTTACAGAGAACAAGTGACTTAAAAAAGATTATCATTGGCATGGCATCGCTTGTTTTGAAAGTTCTCGTTATCCATCGTTACAAAATGAGATATCCATACAGTATAGACATCTCCAGAGAACACTATAAGGTCAGCTTATTGATCTTCCTCTAGCTTCTAGCTTGTATCTGGTTTTGTAAGTTTGTCAGAGAATATTCTGGTCCAGTTATCAATTAAAATTTAAGAGAAATTTCAATAATGCTTTGAGATCACAAATGAATGAATATAAACTAACTATTTAAGATCTTTAATACAAAAGTTGTCTAGGTGGAAATTATTAGGGTAAATGTATTTGATATAATTTAGTATATAAGCTCCTACACTTCTCTTGTAATGCAATGTTAAATTGTACATAGAGCATTATAGTGCTGAGGGCACATTTCGTAACAGTACGACTCATAAGTACTGTCTGGTACATTGATAGCAAGTATAAGAATAATAGTAGTATACACAAGTGTATGTGGAATATGTGTATGTGCTCAGAGTGCTCGTTATGTCTCAGTAAGACTTGACTCAACTTAAACTTAAACAGTGACTGACAACAAGTCCACAAACAATCCAACTTCTCGACCAACAAGGAGACAAAATAACGACCCTAAGTTCAGTATATCCAAATCCTCAGACGTTACCACTCCCAAGTCCTTCACATTACTTTTTCGTTCAGTTGTGTGATTTAGAGTTTGTAGTATACTCAGTTCTAGTTATTATTTCCTCCAGTTTTCCATAACGGAGTAGATGAAATTTGTCCTCACTGAACATCATATTGTTTTCCGATGACCTTTGGAAAACTTGGTTTATATTTGCTTGGAGATTTACTGTATCGTCAGTAAAAGAAGACAGTGCTATTGTTTACATCTTTGTCTATGTCTGATATGAGGATGAGGAACAGGATGGGAGCGAGTACTGTGCCTTGTGGAACAGAGCTTTTCACTATGGCAGCCTCCGACTTAACTCTGTTTACCACTACTCTTTGCGTTCGATTGGTAAGTAAGTTGAAGACCTATCTGCCCACTTTCCCAGTTATCCTTTTAACACGCATTTTAGTGAGAGAAATTAATTAAAAGGAGAGGCGAAAGTGGCAGTGGATTAGAAGAGAAAGCATGAAGAAGAGAAGCAAGAGCGTTGAGGAAGGTTGGTGAGCTAGACCAGTCTCTTCTGATCCCCTTGTTCAACTTCCTCCTGCAATTACATACTAATCTCACCTCCTCAACACCTTCACGCACACGCACACACACACACACACACACACACACACACACACACACACACACACACACACACACACACACACACCCCA
>WNWK01058210.1:0-10522 GCA_009830355.1 Cherax destructor | reverse complement strand
AGAAACTAAAGCTGACAGTTAGAAATTTGGGGCGGGAACCCGTGGGAAAAAATTTCGCAAAAAACCAAAGCATTTATCACAGTAATGGAGAGAACCCGGATAGAAACTTTTTTGACGACAATAAAAGAGAAACAATAGTTTCAGTGGAGGAAGTGGAGAGGACTGGGTCAAAACAACTCAGTGGGCTGCTGTATTTTTTCGTTCTGCATCCCCCAGTTCTTCCTTTGTCATCCATAAGACAAACAGGGGTGGCTTGCCGCGAATGTTCTCCAAACGGGTTTCCCCAAAGAAAAAAAAATTTATTTTTAAAGGGAAAGACCACACAATGTTCTTATACTGGCGACTTTCTGCTCATCTACATGGCTTTGGGGGGCCCTTGTTTTCCGGGCCCTTTGGGGAATAGAGAAGCAGGAAAGGGAAAACTTCCTTGGAGTACACCAATCCCGATGAGAGTGAATGATTTTTCCGAAAATGTGATTTTTTCTACGATCGATGACCTCATCTTCACGGGGGCAACATGTCTGCCGGAGGGTACACGCCCCAGAACCGCCGACGGTGGGACTACCCTGGCAGTTTTTACTTTGTCTACGCTCTTGTCGCCACTATGGGTAAGTCACTTTTGTCGCCACTATCGGTAAGTCGCCTTGTCCCCACTATCGGTAAGTCGCTCTTGTCCCCACTATGGGTAATCCTCTTGTCGCCACTATCGGTAATTTTTTTGTCGCCATTTTATGGTGCGCTTTTGTCGCCACTATCGGTAAGTCTTTTTGCCCCATTATCGGTAAGTCGCTCTTGTCGCCACTATGGGGTAAGTCGCCTTTCACCACTACGGTGTCGCTTTTGTCGCCATATCGGAAGTCGCTTTGTCGCCACTATCGGTACGTCCCTTGCTCATTGCTCATCTTGTCACAGTTATCATACCCTTTTGTGGGAGGGAAGAGTACATTAAAAAAATTCAACCTATGTCCCCGCCCTTGTAGGGCCCCCTCACGACAGTGAACCAGCAAAAAATAGCAGCGGAGCCCCACTGCTGTGCTGATTGTTGGTTTATCACCTACGAGAAACCCGCCAACTGTGAAGAGATGTCTTTAACTCGTGGAACGAATGGAAGGCTTCTCACCGTGTTTTTTTTTGCAATACCGTCTTGTAAATATTTTTTGTCATAGGAATTATCTGTATGTTATTTTGAAGATAGATTTAATTTGATTTTGCCACCGAAGTGGCTGTTTTTGTGACCCCCTATCCATCCTGTGGACGGGGCGCAAAAGATATGGATACAAAAAAGGCCTAGGAACTAGGCCCCAAAAGGGGTTTAAAAATTGTACATTTGGGTTTATTCACATTTCACTTATCGTTACAAGCAAATTTAGGAAATTTGCTTGATAACTGGGATCTTATTTTCATTAATAAGTATCTTTACATTCACAAATTTTTTATACTGTCTTCTCTATTTCCCCAATAAGTGGACAATTTAAACACATATGTTCAAGAAGTGACCATATGCCTGATCCTAATTTCTTAGTTTGATCATCATCTGTGTGTCTCCCAAACTGCCCGAAGTACTTTGCCCAAACCAAGCCCCATTTCAACATCATCAGTCATTCAAATTTCAAGTTGCTCCATAAACATATTTTCTACGTTCATGTTATCATAGTGGGATATAGATCTACCAGGCTTCTAACTGCATTCCATAGCAATCATTTTCATTATTTATTTTCTCCCAATATTATTCCCAATGCTAAACACAGATATACCCAAAGTTATATTCTACATTCTCCTTCTGGGTACTCTTCTTGGCTAACATATCAACTTTATCATAAAGGGGTAATCCAATGGGGATGGAATCCATAGAAATTGTACATTAATTCATTTGTCCCGGTTTTTTGAGTATCACATGGCTTCTCCTATGGATGCTGTTAGAAAAAAGGGGGTCAAGAGCCTTCAGTGATGACATGGAATCAGTAAGGGATGATATAATCAAGCTCAGTGTCATAAGTTTTTTTTTAATGTTAGGATTGCAAAAAAACTCAGTTTGCAGTGTAGCCCCCGTTGTTAATTCTTATCCCTTTTTTTCAAAGATTTATTATTGTTCTTAAGGGGGGAGGTGGCAACCAGAGCGAGGGCCCCCTGCCAGAAGACTCCTGTTTGGGGATCCATCAGTGTATATAACTTGTGATAACTTTTCCCCACTAGGCAGAAATTTCTTCTTGAGCAGTTGCTTTAAAATTTTTTTTAAAAGGGAAAGGGGATTTTAGCAATGACCCTTCTTGGGAGGGGCTTCGGTATGTGTTTTTAAAAATAAACATCTTCCATGGAGGGGTGAAATGTTTTTTGTTGTCTACAGAGATGCTTTTGCAGGTTGTAAAAACTTAATGTAATTTTTTCACAATCCATTTAGATCTTGAGTTTTTTTTTTTTGACATTTAGTAAGATTCATTGTGACAGTGTCTGTTATTTCTTAACATTCTAATGGGGTACAGTATTAATCTCAACAATCCTCTCACTGATACTAGTAATACCAAGCCCCTTTTCCTCTTTTAAGAACCTTTGTGTTTTGGGGGACAGCCAAGAATAATTTTGCTTTAAACCCCCAAAAGGGTCGGGAGAATTTTTCTCTGGCTAATATCAACAGGGGAGCAGCATAATCAATTGGGAAAATATAGGCTATGTACATCATTCCCCGATTCTCACATTAGCACCATAGTTGGGGTACCCAGAACCCTTTAAACTTTTAGTCTATCTTTGCATTTTTTTTTAGTTGTGGTATGGGGGTTTTTTTAAAAAGGGACTTTCCCCAAGATATTTAAGTTTTAACGTATTTAATGTTTTCCCCCTTAAAATTTGGGGGGTTTTTGGGGCTTGTTAATATCTTTTTTTTGGGAAGATTTTTACGATAGTCGATTAAAAATTTTCCCTTGAACTTCATTAAGAACGGTACCATTTTTTATCCCTTTGTATGGATCATGATGTCATCAGCATGCATAGCTATATGTTTAGGTGAGGCAGGTGAGCATTTGGGACATTAATCAGAATATTAAATAGCATGGGACTTTAAACTCCCCCGGGGGTTTTCCTGGGGGCATTTTTTTTGACTCGCTTCTAAACCCCTTTAAAGGGCAGGGAACCTTTTGGGCCCCCTTTTTCCCAGAGTAGGCCCCCAAAAAATTCATTTTGGCAGTTATGGAAAACGTTCTGTTCCATATCAAAAGATTTTAGATCAAGAAATGTGGAAAAAATAGTAGAGGTGTGGGGGGGAGAAAGGTGGAATCAATTCTGCCCTCACCTTTCATGAACCCAAAAGGGGAAAGGGGGGGAGTTGGTGTCTGATTCTATAGTACAGTCTGTTAAGTATCATTCTTTTTTAAAAATTTACAAAGACGCTTTTTGGGGGATCGGTCTTTTGTATCGGGGTGTTTTAGGGATGGGGCCCTGAGACTATTGGCCCCGGAAGAGGAAGAACTCCTCACTGTAACTGGTATTATACAGTGAAAAAGGATTTTGGGTGCCTTAGAGTTCTGAAATATCATAGGTTATACCATCCTCTGGAGCAGTTGATCGACCTAGTTAATGATTATCTAATTCATACTCGGTAAAGGGGAATCACCTCATCAATTTTTTGGGCCCCTAAAATTAATCAGTTTCAACTTTTTTTCGAAGCACTCTCTAAGTTTTCTCAATATGAGATGGCAGGTTTTCATGCCGGGGGTTTTTTTGGGCCACTCATTTATGAGGTCATTTGTTTTTTTAAGTGGAAAGGGATGAGCAACATTGCCAGTCTTTTTTTTCCCGGTTATTTTTTTTAAACCTTTCCAAGCCAGATTTAAAAGGGGGGAGACCTATTTAATCCACTAACAATTTTTCCCTTTCCCGTTGCCTAAGTTCTTTTTTTTCTATTTTTGCATTTGTTATGCAGTTTTGGGAAAGTTCTGGAAGGCGGGGGGTTTTACACTCACGGTATGTTTTTCCAAAACCTCCTAGCTGCAAATTTTTATTGCACTGTGGTCATTATAATTTTTACATTGGTTTTTATTGGGGTTTCCCAGTGGAAGGTTTATGTTTTTTTCCCCCCCCCCCTTCATCTGTAGTAAGTCTCAATAGTGGTAACTAGATCATCATTGAATTTTTTTTCCCCGGGGGCATAATCTTTATACCATTGATCCAAGTGGTTAACTTTTTTTTGTGTTCGGGGTTTTGGGGAAAAAGTTTCCTCCTTCTGTTTTTGCTCCTTGGTTTCTTGAGATATGATCAAGATTAAGTGTGAGTCTTGGGAAAAGGGGTCAGATGAAGATCATCAACTAGACAGAGTCATGCATCGTATATGATGTTTTAAAAAAAGGCACAGATCTAATATGCCCCATATTGTGAGTCTCAGTAGTGCCTACAATACGAAAAAATTATCATGCTCATTTAGAAATTTCATTTTTAGTTCCATTGGTGTTTGTTATAGACCCCCAATATTCTTATGTCTTTTAAAACCCAATATGGGGGGGGGGTTTTTACATTATGGATCTGGTAAAGCATCGGTCAAAGCGGGTTTTTTTGGGGCATAAAGTTTAAAAAAATGTTTATGGAAAAACGCCGCGTCCCCCGGGACACCATGATACTGCGGGGTTTATGACTCGGGGGGTAAGGGGAATGAGGCAAGTTTTTTCTGACATACATCACACAACAGTTGGTTACCTTAAGTTATGCTGCATACCCAGACAACTTTGGTGGAGGTATTTTCTTTCAGCCCCACTTCCGCAAACAGATGACATCAATATTCTTTTTTGAAACTAATATGATGTGTCAGGAACCCTTTTTCCCCTAATGGAAAAAAATTTTCCCAAAAAAAAAAATTGAACTTTCCATTGTAGTGAGTTATTACAATCTCTTGTTTTAAGTTTAAGACTTTATTTTTTTCCACAGTGTAAAAATTTTAAGAGAAATAGCATAGTTTGTACGTGTTTATCTTCAGAACCTTTTTTTTAGCTTTTTCCCCAATTTTTCGTTAAAGTCAACATTTGTAGCCAAGAGTGATTGGCTTCTTTCTTACAAATGGCTTGAAATTGAACTGAGATTGTTGATTTTTTTGACATCATCAACGCCCCAGGAGCATCATTTTAAAATTATTTATTAAACTTGTCAGCATCTGTTAAAAAGCTTTTTTTTTTCCTGCAAGTTTTTATAATTTTGGGGGAAGATCAGGGAACAAATGCGTCCCCAGAGGAAGGCACTTGAATTAGTTCTTTGTCTAACACATAAAACCTTAACAGGTACCTTGGTTAAATCAGTGCTCTTTGTTGGTACCTGTGAAAACTACCTCATCATTCTTGGGGGGTGGGGGCATCTGACTCATCTCCAGGTTGGGGGGGGTTTAAACATTTTGGGGCCGTCTGACTTTTGGGGGGATGTGTGTTTTGGGGGGGAGTGACATACTTACCCCAAAAAAATTTGGGGGGAGGCATAGGTAGGGGGGGTAAATTTATCAGTGTTCCCATGTGCACGGGGTTTTGGGTAGCTCCTCCAAAAATTGGGTGTGTGATGGCACTCTGGTATCCCCCGAATCATTTTGGGGGGGGGACTCATCCACACTTTGCAGGGTTCAGTCTCAGATCTGGTTGTGGTAGACTGGATGGCCTCGTCCTCAAATGGCTTTAAAAAGGGCGTTGTCATTTTTTCAAAGGGTTTTTTTTCCGACTCAGCCCATGGAAACTGTAACCCCTTCTTCTTTACAGTTAATACATTATATTTTTGGCTTTAAGGCCTACTGTGGATTTCAGTGGAATTTCCCCCGCCCCTTACCCACCAAGAATGTAGTATTCCACAGGTTTTAAACATGACCATAGTGCTGGCATTTATAAAACCCACGTTGGGGGGGGGGGTAGGTACAATTCGATGGGTAGGAAATGTGGCAAGGCCCCCGATATTTGGGGGGGGGGACAGGGGGCCCCCCCCCAAATGGCAAAATTTGGATTTTCCTTAAGTTTTTTTTTTATTGTTTTTTTTTTTTTTATTCTTATTCTTTTTACATTATATTCAATCATTCAATTTTAAATAACGTTATCATAATAAAAATTTTTTTTTATATTCTTAAAGGGCATAAAAAAAGGGTTTTTTATATGCTCACCCGAGTCGATGGGATGGGGCCATGTCGAGGGGGGTATCTTTTAAAAATTATGATACTGACCCATTTTTTTTTAAAAAAGGGTGCGTGTCTGATGGGAGGGCGGATCAGCTTAATACCCCATAGGTTGTGTTTAAAAACACTGATCAGTTCTCATTCTGTTCCACAAACACAAAGTTGTGTGAGTTTTCCAAAATGGATCCCCACCTTCGATGTGCCTTTACTGCTTCCATTAGCCATAACCCCCCCAGCAGGGGTTGTCAGGGGGAAAAACAGCTTTTAAAAAAGTTTAACTTTTTAAAAAAGGCTTTTTTCCCCGTGGCACCATAGGGCGTCTAGTTTCACATTGCCTCGGTCAAGTGAGCCTGACTACGTCGGCGCCTAGCCCTTTCTCACTTTTCCTTCTTTTTTTTCTTTTAAAAAATCTGGGGAAAAAATCATATTTTCACCCCCGAAAATATTCCCCTTTTTAAATTTTTGGGTTTTCGTTAAAATATATTAAACTACAGTAATTTTAAAAAAGGTAAAAAAAGGGGGGACAGAAAAAACTTTTCAAACCCCAAAACCCCAAAAAAAAAAAGAGATAAAATAAAAAATTTTATTACAAAAAAACACAAAAAAGGGCACTCCCCCAAATTATGACCCCCTTAAAAAAAAAATAAAAATTCAAAAATTTAAAACAAGGTACACTGAAAAGAGAATTGACAACTGCTTAAGGTTAAAAAAAAAAAGGGGAAAATTTAATTTTAAAAAAAAATGAAAAAAAGGGAAAAACTGAAAATGAAAAAAGAAAAGGGGGTTGTTTTTTCCCAATTAAAAAAAAAAGAAATTTTTAAATTTTTTAAAAAAATTTTGGGGAAAAAAAATTTTTAAAATTTTAAAAATAAAAACTTAATATGATAAAAAATTTAAAAAAAAATTTAAAAAACCACAAAATTTTTAAAATTTTTTGAAAAAACAAAAAAATTTAAAAAAAGAAAAAACTTAAAAAATTTTAAAAAATCACTAAACAAAAAAAAAAATTTATTTAAATGAAATAAAAAAATTTTAAAACGAAAAAGTAGACGGGTTTTTTTCTTTTTTAAAAAATTAAATAAAACTTGGTGCAAGGAGAAATAATAAACATTAATTTTAAAAGAATAGGTTTAAAAAACCCAAGGAAAAATTTTTAAAAAAATTTAAAAAAAAAAACAAAAAAAGAAAAAGGGGAAAACCCCGGCGGGTTAAAACACAGAAAAAAAACCCCTTGGGTTTTTAAAACCCCGGTTTTATTTTAAAAAGGTTCCTGAAAACCATTTCACACGGGGATTTTTTAAAAAGGGGTTATTGGGTTTCCCGGCCCCCGGGCATTTTTAAAAATTTTGGGAAAACCCCAACAACTTGCCCCCCGGGTTTTTTACGGGGTTTTTTAAAAACCGGGGTTCCACGGCCCTTTAAGACCGGGGGTTTACTTAACGGGGTTTTTTAAAAAGGGGCCATTTTCGGGAATTGGGAAAAAGGGGGTTTCCCTTGGTTTTAAAACCCCTTTATTTAAAACCCCCGGAAAACCAGGTTTTTTTGGTTTTGGAAGAATTCATTTCGGGTATTCGAAAACCAGGTCCCCCGGAAACCTGAACCGGGGCCCACGGGTTTTTGAAGCCCAGGGTTTTTTTGGAAAACCTGTAAGAGGGGGTTTCCCCCGGGTTTCCCAAAAACCCCTTTACCTTTTTTTTAAAACCAGGGGCACAAAAGGTTTTTGGAAACCCCCGGTTTTATTTTCGGGTTTTTGGGAAAAGGCCCGGTTTTTTCCCTTTAAACTCAAAAAAACCGGATTCGGTTTCTCTGGGGCCGGGGGTTTAAAAAGGCCCCAAAAGGGGGGTTTTCGGGCCCCTGAGACCGGGGTTTCCCCTTTTTTAAAAACCAAAAAGGGTTCACGGGGGGTTTTTGGTTAAAGGGGGTTCCCCTTAAATGAACACTTCCAATTATGTACATGCACTTATTTAACTCAGGTTAATATATATTTACTATAGTTAAAATCTAACTAAATTGAAAAAGGGGTTTTAAATTAAAAGAAAATTTTTAAAAAATTTTCTTTTTAAAATAAACACCTCACTAAAAAAAAAAAAATGTTGCAATGACAATGAGATAAATCAGGGGGGGGGGCTTTTTTGGCCACCCAAGGAACCACATGTTACTGTTTATGATGTACGTATGAAATGTGGGTGTGTTCAGTTGCATAGATGAACCGGTCCCCAAAAACCATATTTTTTTTGTCATACATGTCCCCTTTTGGGGAAAAATTTAATACCACCAAGTGCAGACACCCACATGTCCCCAAATTTTACAAGTGTTATCCCCACCCCAAAAAGGGACAGACCACACATGTCACCATGTATGACAAGTTTTTCCCACTCCCCAAAGGAGACACCACACATGTCACCATGTATGACAAGTGTTATCACTGGGATTAAGAATTTATCTCGCTGTCTTTTTGCTTTTTTATTTCCTGCCTAATTGAGTGTTTGTTGCCCTTAGTTACGAATAGGGGAAACACCCAACAGGAAATTTCTGTATTCGTAATATGGGACCCCTCCCGAAACTTTCGCTGCACTGTTACACTGCGTATGTTGTTGGGGCTTACTGTTGACTGGGGTATTGTTGTTGCGGCTATGGAATTGTGTTGACGTAAAAATTTTTGGGTTTTGGGTTTTGCCACCGCACGGGGTTTTTGGGGTTTTGGGGGAAAAATATACCCCTTTCAGAATAAAAGGGTCAATTTTTCCAGCTAAGTTTTTTTTAAAAACATAAAAAAAAGATCAGCTTCAGGCCGATTCAGCCGTTCTGCCTTCACCCAGAAGGCTCCGACGGGGTCAGGCCCCGCCCGTTCTGTTGAGGATGAGGGGGTGATTTTGGGGAGTTGCCCCCAAGGAGATATATTTCAGCATTTCTGACATTGGAATTTTAAATTTTTTAAAATTTTACTTTACTTGGTTAGGGGTAATGGCCCACCAATGACGGGGTCTTTGGAAATCTAGGGGGGCTTTTTCAACACAGCTGCAGCGCCTAACTAGGAGCAGGATGTCTAGACTTCCTGAGTATTTTTTTACCCAGAAATTTTCCTGGCTTGAGGTAGGGAAAATTTACCCGGTATCGGGGGGCTTGATTGAAGTAGTAGTGTCTCTTTTTCTGTTGCAATGTCTTTCACTAGTTGGGAATGTTCTGCAACACGCACGTTACACTACACTATTCGAACCACGATTTGTATTTTGCTTCGTGGTATTTTCAAACAGGAAGACCAGTTTTAAATTTTCCCCCAAAAAATTTCCCCCTTTTTTAGATTTTTAAACAAAAAAACAAGCACTGATCACTATTTTTCCCTTTTTTTAAAAAACGGGGTGTTTCCGGGGGGATGCGCTTTTTCCCCTTTTTTTCTTAAAGCAATTTTTAGTTTTCCGTACTTCGCCTTAGCTGGGCCCCTAAATGCTGACTTCAGCGTGATTTTCCCCCTTTTTTTAACATCATCACAGTATTCAAAAAGAGGGGCAATTTCTTATTATCTAACTATGGACGACAGTTCAAAATTTTTCCCCATTTAAAAAAAAAATGGTGCAAAAGGGGTTTTTTTTTTAATTTTTTTCCCCCCCAAGGGAAAAAAGTTATTTTTTTTGTTTCACTTCACTGTATTGCAATGAACACCCCCCCTGCAGAAGAGGTGGTGTTAGGGATAAGGGGGGAAGCTAAGCTCCAAAAAATAGGAAGGGGTTAGTTGGGGGGCTTATTTTTTAAAACAGTTTTCCTACGCAGCCATCCCCGCGGGGATGTCTTAAAGCTTTTACCATACACTC
The DNA here is from genome assembly GCA_009830355.1 of Cherax destructor. Taxonomy (NCBI): domain Eukaryota; kingdom Metazoa; phylum Arthropoda; class Malacostraca; order Decapoda; family Parastacidae; genus Cherax; species Cherax destructor. The sequence goes on along the minus strand of WNWK01058210.1, from coordinate 592 downwards.
CCAAGGACTGAAATAGTAAGATTGGGGTTTTTAAAATATATTATCCGAAAGGGGGGTTGGGTTAACAATATCTCAGAAATTCATTTTTTTAAGTTTTTCGTACCCTTTTTTAGGGGTCGAGGCCCGTTTGTCACCGGGGATGGTGGAACCCGAGAAATAATGTACTAGCCCTGCCGTGCAGCCCGACCTAACAGTATCATTAATGACTAGGGGGACCCCCGGGAACTGTATCGGGCCCCCATGTTTACTCAGATATCATTATCTAGATTTAAGAATGAGTGTCCGGTTTAAAAGGGGTTTTTTTATAAAGATACCGGGAAAAAAATGGATACGACACTGCTTTGTTTTTTTCAATCGTTTTAAATTCACAGTAATGTCACTCAGGAATTTAAAAATTTTTTGGGGAATATACCACGAATGTGGATTGTCTTTTGCACAAAACCCGCAGAACAGTGTTCTTTTTTTGTTATCCCAGAAATGTTTTCCCGGCAGGGATTAAAACAATTTTTAAACCCCCCGGGACTTTTGCTGGCCCAGTTTCCCCCTTTTTTCCCCCCCAAAAAAAAAGTGTCGGGGTCAAAATGTTTCCTTG
>WNWK01058209.1:0-10523 GCA_009830355.1 Cherax destructor | reverse complement strand
TAGCAACGTAGATTTGATATAGGCCTATAATTGTTTACGTTTTTGGGGTCACCACCTTTGTGTATTAGTGTAACCTTTGCTGTTTTGAGTAGTGTCGGGAAAGTGCTAGTTTCTAGTGATTTGTTAAACTCTCTCCCTCCAATCTGATATCCAATCTTTCGTCACCTAATTTTTTTGTTATCTTCATCACCTTACTCTTTCCTATATTCACTTTTCATTTTCTTCTTTTACATACCCTACCAAACTCATCCACCAACCTCTGCAACTTCTCTTCGGAATCTCCCAAAGGCACAGTGTCATCAGCAAAGAGCAACTGTGACAACTCCCACTTTGTGTTAGATTCTTTATCTTTTAACCCCACACCTCTTGCCAAGAATCACGGATTCACTTCTCTTACAACCCCATCTATAAATACAGTGGTACCTCAAGTTACAATGGTCCCCAAAATCGCCCTTTTATGTAAGTTTATTTTTTTAAATGCTTTTGTAAGTATATTTTTGGGGGTGTAAAAGGACTAGTCTATTTTACATTATTCCTTATAGGGATAAATTCGTTTGGTAATGGCACTTGAACAGCATTCTCGAACGAAAAAATATCGTAACTCGAGGTACCACTGTATATTGAACAACCATGGTGACATCACACATCCTTGTCTAAGGCCTACTTTTACTAGGAAATAATCTCCCACTCTCCTACATATTCTAACCTGAGCCTCCCTATCCTTGTAAAAATTCTTCACTGCTTTCAGTAACCTACCTCCTATTCCATACACCTGCAACATCTGCTACATTGTCCTCCTATCCATCCTGTCATACGCCTTTTCCAAATCCATAAATGCCACAAAAACCTCTTTACCCTTATCTAAATACTGTTCACCTATATGTTTCACTGTAAACACTTGGTCTACAGACCCCCTACCTTTCTTAAAGCCTCCTTGTTCATCTGCTATCCTACTCTCCGTCTTACTCTTAATTCTTTCAATAATAACTCTACCATACACTTTACCAGGTATACCCAACAGACTTATTACCATATAATTTTTGCACTCTCTTTTGTCCCCTTTGCCTTTATACAAAGGAACTATACACGATCTCTGCCAATCCCTAGGTACCTAACCCTCTTCCATACATTTATTAAATAATAGCACCAACCACTCCAAAACTATATCCCCACCTGCTTTTAACATTTCTATCTGGCCCGGTGGTCTGGTGGCTTGAGCTCTCGCTTCACACACGGAGGGCCCGGGTTCGATTCCCGGCGGGTGGAAATATTTTGACGTGTTTCCTTACACCTGTTGTCATGTTCACCTAGCAGCAAATAGGTACCTGGGTTGTTAGTCGACTGGTGTGGGTCGCATCCTGTGGGACAAGATTAAGGACCCCAATGGAAATAAGACAGACAGTCCTCGATGACGAACTGACTTTCTTGGGTTATCCTGGGTGGCTAACCTTCCGGGGTTAAAAATCCGAAGAAATCTTATCTTATCTTAATCCCAGCTGCCCTACTCCCTTTCATTCTACCCACTGCCTCACGAACTTCCCCCAAACTCACAACTGGCTCCTCCTCACTCCTACAAGATGTTATTCCTCCTTGCCCTATACACGAAATCACAGCTTCCCTATCTTCATCAACATTTAATAATTCCTCAAAATATTCCCTATCTTCATCAACATTTAACAATTCCTCAAAATATTCCCATATATGTTTTACCTAATACAGTGGTACCTCTACTTACGAGCAGCTCCCAACTCGAACAATTATGTACAGTGGACCCCCGAGTTTCGTAAGGTTCTTATTTCGTAAACATCGTGTTTCGTAAGCTTTTTTCGATTTCGAGAATCGTAAACTGGTTCATGTTTCGTAACGTATTAGACCTGTCCGCCTGCTCCGCACCTGCGCAAGACGCAGGATGCCCGCCAGTGAAGCGTTGTTTACCATTGAGAGAACATTACCCAGCGGCTCTTTCAAACATTCACAATACATTTGGTGTCTTTTTGGTGGTTTAGTGACTGTCACTGTGAAATAAGTCACCATGGGTCCAAGAAGCTTCCTAGTGGCACCCTGTGGTAGCATTCATGCAGTGAGTGTCAGGCATGCAGGGAGTTTAGCAGGCATGCAGGGAGTGTAGCATTCATGCAGGGAGATTAGCATTCATGCAGGGAGTTTAGCAGGCATGCAGGGAGTATAGCAGGCATGCAGGTGAGCATTATGCAGGTGTCGGGCATGCGGTTACATGCAGGAGATGAGCATGGTGTAGCATTCATGCAGGGAGTTTAGATTCATTCAGGAGTTTGCATGCAGGGAGTTAGCAGGCATGCAGGGAGTGTAGCATTATGCAGGGAGTTTAGCATTCATGCAGGGTCTTTAGCAGGCATGCAGGGAGTTTAGCAGGCATGCAGGGAGTGTAGCATTGATGCAGGGAGTTTAGCATTCATGCAGGGAGTTTAGCATTGATGCAGGGAGTTTAGCATGATGCAGGGAGTTTAGCATTGATGCAGGGAGTTAGCATTGATGCAGGGAGTTTAGCATTGATGCAGGGAGTTTAGCATGATGCAGGGAGTTTAGCAGTGATGCAGGGAGTTTAGCATTGATGCAGGGAGTTTACATTCATGCAGGGGTTTAGCATTCATGCAGGGAGTGTAGCGTCATGCAGGGAGTGTAGCAGGCATGCAGGGAGTGGGATTCTGCGGGAGAGAGGCTGAAGGATTCTCCCAGCAAGTAGTTTACATGTGATGAACGAGTGCCATTGTGGAGATATGCAATGCAGGACTTCATTATCATTGCCCATTTCAGATGCTAGCATTCAATAGGAGTAAATGTCAGGAGTGTATATATATCAGGGACTATTAGATCATCAGGAGAATGTGTCAGCATTACCAGCGAGTTTATCCATGAGGATATCTCCTCAAATGACAGTCTTCCTCCCCAAAAGTTATTTGATGAAACAGCCTTTTAAAAAATAAAACCTTCATTAATGGCCCTATCTTCAGATGACCATGAACTCTTCAATAAGTAGTAATGATATATATATATTATTTTTAATTATTTTGTATGTGAATATTTTTTGTGGAACGGATTAATTGTATTTACATTATTTCTTATGGGAAATAAGGGTTCGAATTTCATAAACTTCATGTTAAATAATAGCTCCTGGAACGGATTAATTACGATACTCGGGGGTCCACTGTAAGTGTATTTTTGTAGGTGCTTTTGTAAGTGTATTTTTGGGGGTCTGAAATGGATTAACCTAATTTTCATTATTTCTTATAGGAAAAAATTCCTTCGGTATCGGCACATGAATAGCCGACTGGAATGAATTTTGCTCGTAAGTAGAGGTACCACTGTACAGTGGACCCCCGGAGTTCGTCATTAATTCGTTCACGAGGGCCCGGCGAACACCGAATATACGAACTCCGAATCTATTTTCCCCATAAGAAATAATGGAAATAAAATTAATCGTTTCAGACACCCAAAAGTATTAAAATAAAATATTTTTGTACATTAAATATACATTAAATTACACAGAAAACAATGAGACATGAAGAATAAAACAATAATAACATGTCATTTACTTTTATTGAAGAGTTGTTGATGTGTGGAAGACGGGAGGAGAGGAGAGGATGGAAGAGTTGCTTTTGTTTGGACGGGAAATCTCTTTCCATAAAGACTTCAGGTACCAAGTCCTTTTCCTGGGTTACTTCCCTTCTTTGTTTTTAATGCCACTATGACCAACTTGAGAGTCACTGGACCCCTGTTGCTCAAAAAAGTGTTCCAGAGAGTTCTGTTTCTGGGGAATGTTTGGAATTGTGCCGGCGACAGGGGTGTGTGTTTGGGGACAGGACAAGATAGTCCTTCAATATTTCACTAATATCATCTATACGACTTATTTATCTATCACAATTCATCTAATATGGCATAATAAACAAAATTAATAACATAGAAACATGACATATACTCTAGAATGAATAAAATATCATTACGAATCTAAGGACTGGTGTTGTGGTGTTTGTTGTTGGGTGTATAAGGGCCACTGAAAGATACGCCTTAAATAGTGATGGCCGCCAGACACACAGTGGTGTTGTCAGTCGCCCTATATAACTCCAACAATATTGGAGGAGTTAGTTTGTGTCGTCATTTTTCTATCGCTTAATTGCTTAACTTACTTGCTACAATGTTAATGCTACACTTTAATGCTGGCTGGCACTATTGCCTTTATCAATTCCTGCTGTTTTAGTATCATAACATATCGTAGAATCACTGAATCACTTAAGAAGACATTCTCCCTAGTGCCAGCCCTTTACTAAAGGGCTGGCACTAGGAGCTTTCTTGGGGCCCATGGTGGCTTATTTAGCAGTTGCAAGCACTAAAAACAATGGAATAATGACAAAATGTATGGTATGAATGCATGGGTGGTGGTCTCTCGCTGGTAAACAATGGCACACTAACTCTGAATGGAGTGTCGGGCCCGCTCAGGCCAAGCGTACGCATCCGGGATGAATCACGAACTCCGAGCAGATGATTCGTGAACACTGAACCAATATTTTTGCGAAAAAACATTACAAACGATTTTCACGAACTCCGACACTAACGAACTCCGGGGGTCCACTGTATTATTATGGAATAAATATGATAGGTAGATAACCTTCATGATAGTATAATTATACCATATTTTATAGTGGGGTAAGGCACATCTTACAGCATAGGGTAGCATCAGCTACTGAGACACTGCTCGCTTCTTTCCCTCTGCTATAGCTAGCTCCACCACTTTGTAACAATTCCAAATGGTGAATTAAATACGTATATTAGAAAGAAAAAATTAAATAAAAAGGAAACTCCAAATTGTTAACTTTGTTTTAATTTGCATAACTCTTACATATTACAGAAAACAATAAAAAAGTAAAATTCACATACAATACACTCATTACTTACCTTAAAATATTTGTAATCCAAATGTAGGGTGAGAGGCGAGTAGTATTTATTGTAGCATACAATGCATATACAGTACATTCATTACTTACCTTAAAATATTTGTAGTCTTAATGTAGGATGAGGTGAGTATTTAGTGTAGAAAGAGGAAGAACAAAGAATGGAAGTACAAAAGAAGTTCACAGTAAAGGGGTTAGCTAGTATGTTCGTCTGAGTGTTTACATTCTGTGTGTCTCTCGTGGCAGCTTAAGAAATGATTAAACTCAGTGAACAAGGTATGTCGATGGTGATGGTGATATTAATAATAATAATAATAATAATAATTAAAAATAAAATATAATTAATAATCGCTCTGGAGTGCTTTAACCCTTAAACTGTCCACACGTAGATCTACGTTCACTCACGTACTGCTCTGAATATTTTGAAAAAAAAAAAAAAAAAATTTTTTAATGAAGAGCACATTTTTATAAACAGGATAGGCTAAAAAAAAATTTTTAAGGCCAGTACTTACCGAGATATAAGCCCGCCAAGTTGGTGCTGGATGCTCACCTGATGGCAACATCAAGTCCTGCCGCTTGCAGAAGTATTGCGGATATACTTTTTTTTCTAGTTTTTATTTTAATTTATATAATTTTTATGTTCTGATAATTACAATTTATAATAGTTCTTGTGATTTCATAGCCAATCTTTGTTCTAACACTAATATTAGGTACTGAAATAGTACTCAAATACGTAGTCACAATCACACCAACAGGTGAACATTTTCACCTGCCTTGGTCATTTACTATTGTCTATAAATATATACGAAGTATTTATAGGTCTTAGCAATGTTTTAGACATCCTGGAGTATATATGAAACTCCTTGAAGAATGGTGTTATGACAACTGTCAGATAACTACTGATAAGGCAGTGACATTGATGAATGAATGTGTGCAGGAAACCCTCGCTTTGTTTTCACTGTCTGTATCTGTCTGTCTGTCTATCTATCTGTCTAGCTCTGCTTATCTGTCTTTCTGTCTGCCTGCCTATGTGTGCCTGGAGTATAATATGAAACTCCTTGAAGAATGGTGTTATGACAAGTGTCAGATAACACTGACAGCTCAATGACATTGATGAATGTGAGCAGGGAACCCTAGCTTTGTTTTCACTGTCTGTATCTGTCTGTCTGTCTATGTATCTGTGTCTGTCTATCTATCTGTCTAGCTCTGCTTATCTGTCTTTCTGTCTGCCTGTGTGTGTGTCTTTCCGTCTGCTTGTCTCAGTCTCAGAGTGCAGCTCGTAAACGAACAGGTATTATACACGATGCAGAAGTGACATGACAATGCGTATTACTTGCCAGTCATGCTTATTATGTCTTATATCTACAAGCATTTTATAGCACTTTGCCTGGAATTTTTGGGTTATCCTAGGTAATTTACACTATGTATAATAACTGTACTTATGTGTACATGTGAGAGACAGAGAGAGAGAGATATTACATATATACGTATATAGATAGACAGAAATATAGACAGATACAGAGATATAGGACAGACAGATATAGACAGAAATATAGACAGATATAGACAGAGATATAGACAGATATAGACAGAGATATAGACATATATAGACAGAGATATAGACAGATATAGACAGAGATATAGACAGATACAGAGATATAGACAGATATAGGACATATATAGACAGATATAGACAGATACAGACAGAGATATAGACAGCCAGAGACAGCCAAAGCCAGCCAGCCTGCCGAATACATAAGAACATAAAAAAGAAGGAACACTGCAGCAGGCCAACTGGCCCATGCAAGGCAGGTCCATGTCATTCCCTGGCTTAGACCAATGACCCACCTAGTCAGGTCACATCCTCTGAAGGAAGGAGCATGGCATCAGACCTAGTAGCACAAGCTACTCAGGTCCAACTCACACCCACCCACAGCCACTCATGTATTTATCTAACCTATTTTTACTTTCCTCTTATAAGGGGAGTGTTAATGCGACATGACATCAGTGAATTCCCAGTGTTTGCCACACTATTTGCTCTAGCTGGAGCTCAACTGAACTGGTGCTCACACAAGGTACTAAGTGGTCCAGGATTTTTTTAATACTGCGCACACTGAGGGCGCAGACCCATTCTCTCATGTCTAGGCGACTCAGGCCTATCGCACTAAATTTGAAGGAATGAAAAATAAAAAATAGATCTACGTTCGGAGCAGTACACGAGTGAACGTAGATCTACGTGTGGACAGTTTAAGGGTTAAATGTCATACGTATTTCGTATAGGTTTGGTAGCTGACATTTAAAGCACTCCAGAGCAATAATTATTATTATTATTATTATTACCATAGACATACCCTGTTCACTGAGTTTAATCATTTCTTAATTAAGCGTGGGGTGTTACTGAGCACATGGCTTGCTGCAGTGTTTTAGAATCTCAGGTTAAAGTGTTAAAGAAGGAGGTTCTACTTCTTCAGGAGGAAAATAGGAGGATGAAGCTTCGCCTAGATGGGTTTGGGAGTGAGTGTGAGATGGTTGGTGCTGGTAAGGAGGAAATGGTTACCAACAGTGAGAGTGGTAGCCACTTTAAGTGGCAAGTGGTTCACAATTCAGGAAGAAGGAAGATAAGGAAGTGTACTTTAGTGGTTAGTGTGGGAGACTCTCAGGTAACAGAGATTGGAAGGTCAGACAGAGGGTGTGCCTCCCAGGAGCTGGTGTTGGTGGCATAGTGAGCAGGTTGCATAATATGTCAGGTAATGGAAACAAACCCATTATCTGTCTTAGTGCTGGTGGAAATGACATTGGGAAGGGCAAGAGACAGGAGCTACTGGATAAGTACAGGTCAGCCATAGAAGTAGTTGGGTCTAAGGGAGGGATCCCAATCATATGTAGCATCTAGCCTAGAAAGGGAGTGGGCAATGAATGGATGTCTAAGGCAATTGGTATAACAGGTACTGCAAGGAACTTGCAATCCCATTCATTGATAACTATGACAAATTCTATGGTAAACATAATAAGTATGCAAGGGAAGGGTTTCATCTCTCTGGGGCTGGAGTGGTTGCATTAGCCAGTTTGATGGAGGGGGTCATTGGAGACTTGTCTAGGACTTTAAACTGATAGATTATAGAGGTATGAGTGTTTGTGGGAAACAATCAGGCTGCAGTATTAGGGTTGGAAACAGCAGATATTACCAGGATACCTCAGGGATATGTTTAAAAGACAATGTTTAAAATAAAGTTGCTAGTAAAGGCAAAACAATTGATCAACAAACAAAGAGAGATAGTAGAGGGCAATGAGTGACTAGCTCCCTTAAGGTTTACTATACAAATAGTAGGAGTCTAAGAAATAAGATAGATGGGATAAGATTACTTGCAAGTGCAGGTAATATAGATATTATTGCTATAACAGACCTGGTTCAACCTGAAAGATAGAGAAATGCCTTCTGAGTGCAACATACAGGGTTATAAACTATTCGACACTGATAGGGTCAACAGGAAGGGTGGTGGAGTGGCGATGTATGTCAGAGATAATTTAAATTGCTATGTTAGACAAGATATAAGATTAGAAACATCGAACACAGAATCTGTTTGGCTACAGTTTCTCGAGGGTCATGAAAAATTAATTTTGGGTGTGATTTACAGGCCCCCAAGCCTTGATAGGGAGTGCAGTAAGCTGTTATAAGACGAAAATCATAAGGCGTCTAAATATGAAAATGTTGTGTTAATGGAAGATTTTAACTTTAGACAAATTGATTGGAACAATGTGACAGGTAATCTTGAGTCTAGTTACTTTCTTGATACGGTTCAGGATTGTCTTTTAAAACAGTTTGTGGCAGAACCAACTAGAGGTAGCAACTTGCTGATTTGGTTCTTGCCAACAAAGGATCACTAATTAATAATCTGGAGGTTAATGATGAGCTTGGGGAAAGCAATCACAAGTCACTTAGTTTCAATATATCATGGAATTACCCAGATAACTGCAATCAAGTCTCTGTTCCAGACTTTCGCTTAGCCGACTTCATGGGGCTGAGAAATTACCTAGGTGGGCTAAATTGGGATGACCTGACTATGGGTCAGGTAGGTGGTTTTGGTTGCCAATATGACGTTTTCCAGAGCGTAGTTCTAGCTGCCCAGACAACTTTTGTTCCAAGTAGGGAAATTAGATCTAACAAAAATGATCCTATATGATAAACAATACATTAAAACATCTCACTGGTCAAAAGAGAGGCACATATAGGCATATCAAAAGAGGGGATAGGCAGTTAAGAAATCAATATATTCAATTAGAGAGAAATATAAAAAAGGAATATGAAAAGCAAAAAAGGATTATGAGGCTAAAGTTGCAAAGGATTCAAAGACTAACCCAAAAGGGTTCTTTCAGGTACGTATACAGCTGAAGGGGGTAGGCGAGTTTCAGTGGGGAGAAATAAATGGGATTAAGTCAGGAGTATCTGAGAGAGTTAGAGCTAAGGAAGGGGTAGCAATAATGTTGAAGGATCAGTTATGGAAGGAAAAGAGGGAATATGAATGTGTAAATTCAAGGATTATGTGGATTAAAATAAGGGTCGGATGCGAAAAGTGGGTCATAATAAGCGTGTATGCACCTGGAGAAGAGAGGAGTGTAGAGGAGAGAGAGAGATTTTGGGAGATGTTAAGCGAATGTATAGGAACTTTTGAACCAAATGAGAGAGTAATTGTGGTAGGGGACCTAAATGCTAAAGTGGGAGAAACATGCAGAGAGGGTGTAGTAGGTAAGTTTGGGGTGCCAGGTGTAAATGATAATGGGAGCCCTTTGATTGAACTTTGTATAGAAAGGGGTTTAAGTTATAGGTAATACATATTTTAAGAAAAAGAGGATAAATAAGTATACAAGATATGATGTAGGGCGTAATGACAGTAGTTTGTTGGACTATGTATTGGTAGATAAAAGACTGTTGAGTAGACTTCAGGATGTACATGTTTATAGAGGGGCCACAGATATATCAGATCACTTTTTAGTTATAGCTACAGTGGGAGTAAAAGGCAGATGGGATACAAGGAAAATAGAAGCAGTAAGTAAGAGAGGTGAAGGTTTATAAACTAAAAGAGGAGGCAGTTAGGGTAAGATATAAACAACTATTGGAGGATAGATGGGCTAGTGAGAGTGTAGGCAATGGGGTCGAAGATGTATGGGGTAGATTTAAAAATGTAGTGTTAGAGTGTTCAGCAGAAGTTTGTGGTTACAGGCGAGTGGGTGCGGGAGGGAAGAGGAGCGATTGGTGGAATGATGATAAAGAGAGTAGTAAGGGAGAAAAGTTAGCATATGAGAGGTTTTTACAAAGTAGAAGTGATGCAAGGAGGGAAGAGTATATGGAGAGAAAAGAGAGGTTAAAAGAGTGGTGAAGCAATGTAAAAAGAGAGCAGATGAGAGAGTGGGTGAGATGTTATCAGCAAATTTTGTTGAAAATAAGAAAAAATTTTGGAATGAATTAATAAGTTGAGAAGCCTAGAGAACAAATGGATTTGACAGTTAAAAATAGGAGGAGAGTTATTAAATGGAGAGTTAGAGGTATCGGGAAGATGGAGAGAATATTTTGAGGAGTTGTTAAATGTTGATGAAGACAGG
>WNWK01058208.1:0-10523 GCA_009830355.1 Cherax destructor | reverse complement strand
ATACATCATTTTCACAATTTTAACATTAGCCCCAAACCCCGGGGTGAAACCCTGCCACAACTCTAAGTGCCCTCACCCTTTTTTTTTGTATTGACGACAAAGTCCGTTACAACAGGTCCAAGTGGGGCCCAAAAGCCTAGATACCTGTATCTGTTTCATATTCTAGAAAGACCCATCATAACTGGTTTTTGGGAACGGCCTTTTGTCGAGGAGAAGCCTATTGAGTATCTTTGTTTTATCAGTAGAGATTATCAACCCCAGGTCCTGACACAGGCTAGTACATGGTTAAGGATGTTTTTGGGTGTTGGAGAATCCGGTGGTGTGAATCATTAATCATCAAAAAAAACTGATCAAAATGATGGGGCCCTAGGCCCAGCAAAGGGGTATGGCATTAATTAGAATATTGAATAGAGTAGGACTGAACACCTTCCTGGGGGGGGTTTCCCCCTAATTCAAAGTCTTTGAATCAGGGACCCCCGAGTAACAAAAAAACTTCTTCCCCAAGAAGCCTGCAAAATGCCATTACCAAACAATTTTTATCCCTTAAGGAATAATGTCACGTAGGTTAGTTATTTAAACCCCAAAAAATCCCCCCCCAACACTTACAATATTATACTTACAAAAATTGTACGTTTTCCCGGGGGGTTCATTGGGGGGTCCACTGAAAATTTGGGGCCCCGGGGCAACACAGAAGACTTTTTTGGGGGGGGTTTTTAACCAGCAGAGAACCCAAACCTCCCCACCCCCTTCTGGCAAGCTCCTTTTAAGATTACATCTCGGTTGGCTCATAAAAACAGGTTGGGGAAAGGGGGTAGTGTATGAGCGTCAGTGTATTAATTTTTTTTTATAATCAAATAAAAAGAATCCCCCAAACCACGGGGGGCATACAGCACTGCAGGTTAGAAAGGTGCAGGGTGAGTGAGTTGTAAGAGGGGGATGGACGATTAGTAGGGTTTTGGAGTGCAAGATGAGGGTTGGGGGGGAGGGGTGGAGGGAGCAAGAGATCGAGGTAAAAGGGGGCTGAGGGGGGTGCTAGAGGTATAATCTTCAGAGTTTGTGTAGTAAGTCAGTTTTTGTAAAAAAAATCAACAAGAGAGTCGGGTTTTGGAGGGTCCATCGCAAGAAGGGAAGGTAAAGAAAGGGCCGCAGAGCAAGGGGGCCTTTGGGGGGAAAATTTTTTCTGCTTTTTCGTTGATAGAGTGGGCACCCCCAGGAAATGAAAAGACACGGGGAAACCCCCCAATGCTCACAGGGGGGCAGGGAGCCTCTCCATGAGATACCCGTAAAAAAACGAGTGGGCCCGGGGCAAGAGGGGGGGAAAAGGTCCCCCAACCCCGGCATTTGGGGGCAAGAAAAAAGGCCCCGAAACCTATAACCGGTTTAATAGAATGAATTTTTTTTATTCAGCGGGGCCCAAAAATTGTTTCCAACGGGGGGAAAATGGTAGCAATGACCGCAAAATAGCCAAGGGGAAAAGGGAAAACCTCTATATAAAAAAGGAAAAAGGGCAGGGACTGCTGACACGCACAGTTTTCCGCCTGTTCTTTGCCCCCCAAGCCAACATGCCCGGGGGGCCCAAAAAAAAACAATATTTTTTGTAAAGATAGGGGTAACCCAAAAGGGGGATACAAAAAACTAGGGGGTGGGGGAAATTTCCCGGATAGCCTGTAAAGCACTAAGGGAGTCTAAAAAACCACAAATGGTGACTCGGGGATAGATGCAAACGGATAAATCCCCCAAAAAAATGGCATAAATTCCCCGCAAAAATATGCTACCCCAGGGTAATAGATGCCCCGTGCAACCCCTGCCGGAAACCTTTTCTGCGAATCCGCCCCGTCAGATGCCCCTTTTAACCATGGGTTTATACTGCGATGGGAGGGGGAAAGAAAACAAATGATTAAAAGGGAAAAAGGGGAGAAGCCCCGTGGTTTTTTTTGGGTTTTAAAAGGGAGGGGAATAGAAAGCACGGGCAGCGGGGAATTCCCCCAAGGGGGGTTAAAAAAGGAAAAATGTCACAGGGTTTTTTTGGTGGGGTAAAAGGGAAGGGGATGGTGAAGGGAAACAAAAAAAGGGGCGGGGAAAAAGGGGGGGCGACGAATAAATAAAAACCCCTACTAACATCTGTAACAATCCTATACATGGAAGGATTGCGGAGGTCATGAGAGCGAACATAAAGCGAATGCAATGTGCATCTGGATGGAAAGGGAAAATGGAATGTTCTTTTCTACATAGAGGCTCAAAACCGGGGGGAAGGGAAAAAACACCAAGGCAAAGGGGCGAAACCCCCTGGGGGATGGATGGGTTAAAGGGGGTTGGAAGAGGGCAGGAGAAGCCCCCGAATATATCTGGTCACCATTCTTTTTCATAAAATTAGGGCAATGTGGCGAAGGAGAGTTCTACGATCCCCCCCCATGAAAGAGGGCGAGGGTTTTGGGGGGTTCCCAGCCGGCTATGACAAGCCCCTTCAGAGAGGTAATGGAGGTTTCCAGGACAATCTGCGGTCAAAGGGGAGGCCAAAACCCACTGTTTTGTTCTGGATAATGAGCCGATAGGTACAATGGATGATCAGAGACCACTGAACGCCTTTGAACGTAATTTGATGAGTTTTGCCACTAAAAATTTAAACCCCCCGTGAGAGGGGGGCCCCCAAAAGAAACCTGATTGATGGCATGCGGGGGGGAAAAAACCAATGAGGTGACAGTCAGCACCTGCACAAGTTTTTAAAAAGGCCACCAAAATAGAGCGATGACCAAAATATTGGAGGGGGGGAAAGATGCCAGATTATTTATAGCAAGCAGAAAGAGTGTTGTGCTCAGAACACATCCCTGGGGGACACCTTCAGCTTGGAAAATTTCCCCGGGAGAGTTCATTACAACCCCCGGCCCCCGAAATGTCTGAAAATTAAAAGGCCTTAAGAAAGAATGGTGGTTTTTGGCCGGGGCCCCTAAGGAGTGGGCCCAAAAAGATATTATATCTCCAAGTTGTGTCATGCCTTCCAAGGTAAAAAAAAAAGCAAAAACCGAATTTATTCAAAAAGGCATTACAATATACGCCCCAAGCGAGAAGGGGGGTCAATGGAAAAAGGGGCCCTTTTACGGAAGCCATATTGACTAGGGAGAACTTTGTGAGTCTAAAAATACCACATCAAACGCCTATTAACGGGGATTTTTTCCCATCCCTTTTGCAAATTCACGGAAAGGGGGCGATGGGACGGTAGAAAAGGAACCACGCCTTTTTTGGGTACCTGGTTTTCGAAAAGGGGGAAAATTTGGAGTTCCCCCCAGCGGGGGGAAAAACTCCTTGCGACCATATGAGTTAAAAAAGTCGTAAGAGGACAAAGAGAAAACTGATGTAAATGCTGCAGCTTTGAATATGTATGCCGTCGGCCCCCGCTGCCATGATCGGAAAAAAAGGGGGTGTTTCCCCCAGTTCTTGAAGGGAAAAAAGGGACATTATGGATTCTTCTCCTAAGAAAAAAAAAATTAAGGGTTTTTTTAAAAAGCTGGCAGACTTGGGGAAAAAGGGGAAAAGGGGGGGATGGAAAGGAGCCCCTGAGAAATGCGGACGAGATGTTAAACCCGTGGAAAAAGGGAAGGGGTGTGGTATATGGAAACCCGAAAAATGAAGAACAGGAGCCGGGTGGGGAAATTTACCACTTAATTCCCCCTTTTTTTTCCAGATAAAACCCCTCGAGGGGGCCGGGGACAAAGAAACGAATCCCCAGCAAGTGCGTTTAGCATCACGTTAAAAGGGCCAGCAATAGCCTTTTCTTTGAAATAAAAAGTCTCTCTGGGTTTTTGTTAATGAATCCCCATGCAGCACGTTTTCCCCCCACTCCCCCGGGGACAACAGGAGACCACCAAGGCCATTTTTGAGGATGCTTGCCCGGGTTTGGGGGGTAGAATGTGAAGCCGCTGTGAAGATGGGGGGACAAAAAAGATGAAACCCCCTCAATGGAGGACGGGGTGGGGAAACCCCCTGAAAGGCAGTAAGATGTGCGAAAAAAGGCCCCTTTCCCCCGGTCAAATTCCCCCCGGGGGAATGAGGAGGGGGAAAAAAGGGGATTAAAAGGGTGTTGGGAAAAAGATCGCTGTCATGTAAGCCGGGGGGGACAGACCGGGGAAAAATCAAGGACAGTTGATGAAGAGCAGATGGAAAGATGAGGGAAAAAAATGAGTTCGGGATCAAAATGGGTAGGAGAAACCCCTTTTAAAAAAATGGGGGGAAGAGAAGCAAAAAAAAGAACCCCAAATGAATGCCACGGGATTTTCCATGTGACCCCCCCCAGAGAAAGTGGTGTGCTTTTAAAAACCCAAGTAAGAAAGGGGTTTGGGGAAGGAAAAACTAGAAAATCAACATCTGGGATAGACAATCCCAAAGGGGAGATATAAAGAACAGAGTTTTCCCACTTTTCCCCAAATGGATAGGGTTGGGGGGTTTAAAGAAAAAAAAAACTGACATAGAGCTGACGGTATGGAACATCGGGGGCGTATAAAAAAGAGCACTTTTAAAGGTTCCATGGAAAAAGGGGTCCGATGAATATAACAAATTATAGCCTAAAAGGGCCCCGATAACAGTAGATTGTAATTTTTGGGGTTTTGCAAACAGACCCCAATAGGGGAAAACTGGGGGCAACCCCCAAGAACCCCAACCCTGGGCCGCGGATTTCCACTGCAAAAAAGCCATGATTTAGGGGAGAAAGATAAAATGGAAGGGGGGGAACTATGGACTAGGGTTGAAAAGTCCCCGGTGGAGGCAGCAAAACCCCCGTAATCAGAGAGGGGAGGGGGGGGGTTTGAAGGAAGGGGGGTTAGACGAAAAAAGAGATGAGGAACCCCAGATGGGATTTTTCCCCTCATCGGTCCAGAAATATTTCTGCAATAGTTTCCCCGTGTTTGGGGAATCAAAGATGCAAAAATGTGGGAACATTATAAATGGAAGAAGGGGAGCAACGAGGGAGTTATCCCCTTACTAAAGTAGAGGGGAGGGGATAAAAAGGGAAATTGAAGGGGGGGAGGGGACTGGGGATGAAGGTATTTTAGGAGGAGGATGAACCTCCACACACGTTACAGAACTGGGCGGAGGCGAAGAACCCGGCAGTAGGGATTTTTTCCCGGGGCTTATGGAAGAATGGGGGGGCTGGGGGTTTGGGGGAAGGGCGGGGACGTGTAGACTCGGAATTTTCAAGTGAGAAAAAGGGGAAAGGGAAAAGGGGGGAATTTTGGTGCCGGTAGGGACCTCGGAGCCAAAAACATAAAAAGGTTCGAGACAGGGGGGACTGAGGAAGAGGCACCCCAGAGGAAGCCGTGGGTTGGGACCCCAGAAGCGGGGGGATTTTTGCAATGCGAGAAAAAAGGAAAAGGGGGGAATCCCCCCTTAAGGGGGAAAAGAGGCCCAAACCCCCATGAAAGCCTTCCGCCCTTTGGGAAACGGTTTCCCCCTTCAGGTAAACCTGAAAACGGCGGAATCGATGGATGTGCCTCATAACATTTAAAGGGGAAAGGGGGAAAAAAAGGCTGGCATGGGTCGGAAACCCCAGACTGGGCATTCGGCCAGGGGCCCCAAAATTTGCTGGGGAAAAAAGCCAGCTTTTCACTGCTGTTTTGAGGGGTCCCCTTTTTGAACTTGAAAACGTTGACCTGAAAAAACCCCAAGGGGGGGGTTTCCCGGCAGTCAAACATTAAACGAGCTACATTGCAGGGAAAAAATCTTCACTTATTGGCAGGTGGGGGAAAATTCAACCTTGGGGTAGGGGGTTCTTGGAGTTCAAGTTGCTTTTTAAAAGTCTTCACCACATGCCCAAAAATTCCTTGGGGCAAGGGGTGTGGGGAAAAAAGACAGTACCAACAAGAATTAAGAGAAGGGGTGCTTGCCCCAAAGTGATAGGAATAGTATTTTAAAGGGAAAAGGGGAAAAATGCGAGCTTGGCCGCATTCTGGGGCCCGGGGGGGGATGCGCCCCGCCGCTCTTGAGCGTGGGGAAAAAGATATCTTTTGCCTACATGGCGTAGGAGAGCTTTTTTCCCAAAACTATGATCGGAAAGATAGGTAGTTTTGGGTAGTCGGTCTGAAGTAAAAAAATTTTTCCATTGAGGAGTGTGAAACAAAGTATCTAAGGGGAGTGCGCGACGGCTGGCGTTTTTTAGGGGGAACGGGGAAGGAAAGTCGAATCGTCATGTAAGGGTCGGGTCGTTTTTGGTGTGGGGCCGGGGGGGGCCGATGGGGGCGGGGAGCGGTGGAAAAGCCGCACCGTGAGGAAAGCCGGGGAACAAGGCCAGAGAAGGGGGGAAGGTCAGATACGCGGGGCCTTGGGGGAAACCCCAGTACCTGGGGAACAGGTGACGAGCAGGCACCAGCAAAAGGGACAGGGGGGGTTTGAGTTGTCCGAAAAAATTTTCCAATGAGGGGGGGGCCGGAAAAGGTGCGGTATCAAGAAGGGGCCCGGGGTTGGGGTTATGGATTGGGTCAGCCATGGTTAGGTTACTTCTTTTTTTATTTTTAAGAAAAAAAAAAAAGAAGAAAAAAAAAAAAAAAATAAAAAAAAAAAAAAAAAAGGGGGGAAAATGGAGGAATAGCTCCTAGGGGGGAATGGGGAAGGGGGTAAATCCCCCCCCGCCCAAGAGGACCCAACACCGGGGAAATAGGGGGATGCTGCATGGAACCCGTGCCATACCCTCCCCCTTATGCCAGTAAACCAGCAATCCCCCGGGTAGCAACCCCACATCCACCGAGCCACCTCGGCGGACAAAAAAAAAGGGGGCCCCGGTATCCCCACAAACAACCCCCGGCCACCACCCCGGGGAATGGGGAAAGGGGCCTCGAGGTAAACCCCCCCAAAAAAACCCAAAGGGCCACTCCCCGGGGACCGGAGGGAACGGGGGATCCCCCCGGGGATCCCCATTCCACGGCAAACTACACCACCACCCCCAAAGGCCTCAACGGGGAAGGGATGGACCCCCATACCCTTCCCTCCAGGGGAATAAAAACCTGTGGAGGGAAGCTCCCAGGTTAAAAAAGGGGAAAGGGAAAAAAGGGGGGATGAGGAGGAAAAGGGGGGAAAAAAAAAAGGGGGGATGGGGAAAAGGGGGAAAAGAGGGGGGTTGGGGGGAATTGGGTTCGGTCTGGGAAAAAAAACCAAAAAAGGCCAACCTCAGACCGGGGCCCCTTTCCCCCCGCAAAAGGGCCCCCTTGAAGAATTTTTAGTGTGCAGAGTGAGAAAAAGGGGCTATGAATGGTGAACACTCCTTTTCCTGCATGAAACCATGCAACCGGGAGGACAAAAAAAATTTGATTCTGTAAATGAGGCGATTAAAATAATCCCCCCAAATGTTTTACAAAAACCCCGTAAGAGATATTGGGCGGGGAAAGAATTTTGTTGATTGGGCAGGAATGGGAATGATGAGGGGTTGGTCCCCAAATTTGGGCTCCCCAGTTACATAGCTCATGTTGTATAATTCAAATAAAGGATTGCCTAGTACTGACACAAATTTTTTTGTATTTTTGGTAATACCATCCCCCACCAGGCACGTGGGGTTAGTTTTTGTTGGGGCTGCATCTCGCCATGTAAAGGGGGGGGGAAAATTTTCCACCGGGCCCAAAGGGGCCGGTTTTTCTGCCAGCTCCCCCTATTGCCCGAAAACCCCAGTCAGCCCCGCCCCAAGGAGGGGGAAAAAATTAAATTTTGGGGTGGATTCCTCACCCAAAAGATTATAAAAAATCATGGCACCTTTCAGTATAGCAATATTCTCATTTTTAAATAAAACCCGAAGAGGGGCAGAGAATATTCTTTCTAAAAAGGGGGAAATAACTTTGTATTACTGTACACAAACCCCCAAAGGAAAAAAAAAAAAAACAAAATTACTTTTTTTTTTTATACTTTTTTTAACATTTTTTAAACTGAGTACAAAACTTTTAAATAATTTTTTTAAGGCAAATAATACAAATCTAATTACCTGAAATCTCAAGACCAGCCAATGTTCTGATAATCGACCAACCCCCGGGTGGGGTTCAAACCCCGCGGTCAGAGAGTCCCCCAAAATCTAGACCGCCCAACCACAGCCTTATTTTAATAAGATTCATCCAACTAGGATATTTCACCATAGGAAGGTTAGCATAGGCACCACTGTGTCCCCCCGTGGTAGGGTTTTTTTTTGGGGAATCGGTCTTTTAAATTTGTGAGTCATGTGGAGGGGGTTTGAGGACTTGAGCTAGAGTTCCACGGCCATGCTAGCGGGAGTTTTGTCTGAAAAACTTGTTTTTTGGGACACATGGTGCCTATGCTAACCTTCCTATGGTGTAGAAATATCCCAGTTGGATGAATCTTTTGAAGCTAGCTGGCCTGGGGGCTTCGGACGGTGTCTAGAGTTTTGAGTTTTCCTGGGGACCGCGGGAAAAAAACCCCCCACCCGTGATATGGTTTTTTGGGGCAACGTGTCATTATGATTTGGGTGAGTTCATAATCAGATTTGAAAAAAGTTGGTGTTAAAAAGTCTTTGTATCATTCACAATTTTTGGTTTGCCGGAATAAAAAAAAAAGCCTTTATAATAGAACAATTTTCCCATACCTAACCCCCATTATCAAATGCTGAATAAATATAAACCCCCAAAAAATTTTTAAATGAATTTACTGAGTATTTTTCCAGATTTTCTTTGCTTCTGTAGATGTGGGTAGAAGATCCCACATAGAAAAAAATACTGTCCCAAAGCAGTAATGTTTAAGAACTAGTGCAAAGCAGTGTAATCACTGAAACCTTAATTAATAAAAACATTTACCGGGGGAACCATGTGTTTTAAAATTTTAGAAAATTTAACACATCTAATTTGTATTTTTCCCTACCTCAACCTGTGACATACCTATAACTCATACAGTTCCCCCAGTGCCTTCACAACTTTTTTATAATACAGTGGCCCCCCGGTTTTTTTTAAGGTCCAATATCATACAATTGGGTTTTTGAACATTTTTTTAAAATTTTTTTCCCCGGGTTTTTTTCATCCGAAAATCGTACATATCAAACGCCCCCTTTTCCCGGGAGCCACTTGGGCCCTCGTGTCTCAGTCTGGCTCTGTCACTGGTTGGGAGATTCATTGAAACATTTCGCTTTTTTGCTTTTTAAATTTGTGACTACAAAACCCCCCCAGGGGGCCCCAAAAAAAAGGGGAGAAACAGGATAGAATTCAAGAAAAAAGATTGTAGAAAAATACAAAAGTGGTGTATATTTACTGAACTTGCCGGGGTGTATGGGAAGCCCCAAAACAACAACCCTTTCCCCCTCCTGAAAAAAGAAAGTAGAAATCAGGAAGCTAGAGTTGCAAAAAGGGGAAATATGCAAAAAAACAGAATCACAAACAACCCCCGATTTAGAGAAGTTGTTGTTGGTGGGGATCAAAAAAAAAACGGAGATGGGGCCCGGGTGCAAAATTTCGAAAAAGAAAAAGGGAGTTGCATGCGTATCTAAAAAAAAAATGCCGGGGAAAAAAGTAAAGTGGAACGAGGTGCAAACTTTTTTGGGAAAAAATCCCCTGCCCCCGCGGGGTACAAGCCTCTGCAACATGTTCAGTCACAATTTGTCCCTTTTTTGGC
Organism: Cherax destructor; assembly: GCA_009830355.1. Taxonomy (NCBI): domain Eukaryota; kingdom Metazoa; phylum Arthropoda; class Malacostraca; order Decapoda; family Parastacidae; genus Cherax; species Cherax destructor. Next base: position 944 of record WNWK01058208.1, on the reverse strand, counting down.
AAATCAAAAAAAACGCTAGAAACGGGGGCTTTTCGGGGCAGATATTTAGTGCGACGGGGGCCCCTCCCCTAAAAAAAAAGAAAAAAAATAACCCCAGAGAGGGCTTTAATACCCCTTTAATTTTCCTTTGGGGGGGTTCCCCTTCCAAAAATAACCTCAACCCCCCCTCCTCGCCCCTTAATACGCCAACAAGAGTCCTTTTAAAAAGGATGTAAGTTCATTTATCATTAAAAAAATTGTCATTTTTTTTATTTCCCCCTTGTTTTCGTAAGTAAAACTATAGTTATTCTTAAAAAAACATTTTTGTTAATATTTTTGCTGTCTGGGGAAGGATTAATTTATTTTTATTATTTTTTGGGGGGAAAATTATTTGGGGTTTTGATGTTTTTTTTAGACCGACCCCTTTGGAATGGATTAAAAAAAACCGGGGTCCACTGTACATTGGTTTTTTAATTTGCCCATTCTTCATTTATTCAGACTTCCTACAAAAAAATATATTCAAAACTCACTATAAAATAGGGGGAAAATATTTTTTAAATAAGCAATGTGTAATATATATGCATTTTTTTTGGGCCCCCCTCTATTGCCATTTTAAAAAGACAGTGTAATCATGTTATCAGGCTTATATATGAATTTAAAAAGGAAAAAAAGGTTGTTTCACTTTTTAAATTTTCGCCTTTTTGGGGCCTAGAACCCAACCCAAAGCTGGGCCCCCCCTGTACCCCAAAGTTCTTTACAAAAATCAGCCTGAGACCCCAAATTGCACTGACTGCCTGATCAACTAAACCATTTTAAAAACCTCATTCCATGTTAAAGCCATCATATCCTGATTTATCTGCCACAATTTCAAAATGAGTCCCCAAACCTTTTAAAAACTTCCATACATCCATCCATGAATAACAGTTCAACACCAACAGAAACCAAAAAAAAAGGATTAAATAACA
>WNWK01058207.1:0-10523 GCA_009830355.1 Cherax destructor | reverse complement strand
TCTTAAAGGATCACATTATACTGCTTACGTGTTTATTTTTCGAGATATAACATCAAGTTCTTCACCTGCATCAGTTATGGCTGTGAGGTATATCGAAACAATCTCTTGACACTATTTTTACAATTAAATTTCCTATATTTTAACAAGGGACTGAAATAATGCGAAATGGATTTTTTGAAACTTTGCCAAGAACGGACAGTATTATACTGAATTTTTTTTTTTTTTTATCACCGGGATAATACGTCACTCAGGGTAGAGCTTTATTAAGGATGCTTTTAGGGAAATGTCCTAATAAAATCTTGTTTGGAATATTGTTTCTTCATATATCTTCCTGTCGGCATTAGGCTATACAACCCACTACTTATTCTTTCCTCACACACACACACACACATACGTTTTACGGGACATTTCATTCTGATGAACAAAGGATCTATGTTAATACGAAGTGGGTGTTTAGGGATGATGTGTTTGATTTGGGTACTAGGCGTTGTGTGACGACAGAATTTTCAAGGGTGACTATGAGTAGGAATAAGTTCCAACACTCATTTAGCCAGCGTTTTACGACGTGGTACTTGAGAATCAGCGTTGGGAGATTCTTGGCCTTTTGACAATGATGTGTATATATTGTTTGTGTGTATTTGCATTTCGCTTCATTATGTATGGGCGTTGTTTAGCTGTGTTGCAAGCCAGTGTGTCTGACCCTGCATTGCTCAGTTCGATTGGCTTTAATTAGTGTTTAAGCCAAAGCACAATGGATGTTAATATGTATGTATTTTTTTTACTGAAGTCTTAAATAAAATTAAATAAAACCTTAAGTAGATATTAAGTAAACTCAGTGTATAGACGAGACATACCTACAGATATAGAAGAAATCACAGTAAACGCGTGATTGCAAATATATATAAAAATACCAGTGAAAATAGGAAAAACACCTGAGCGCTTTCATGTGCTAACACATATTTTCTGAAGATATGTGTAAGCACATGAAACTGCTTAAGTGTCTTTCCCATTTTCACTGGTATTTTTATACTTACACACACACATAATATATATATATATATATATATATATATATATATATATATATATATATATATATATATATATATATATATATATATATATATTTTTTTTTTTTTTTTTATTAACACATCGGCGATTCCTACCAAGGCAGGGTGGCCAAAAAGAAAAACTTTCATCATCATTCACTCCATCACTGTCTTGCCAGAAGGGTGCTTTACACTACAGTTATAAAACTGCAACATTTACACCCCTCTTCAGAGTGCCGGCACTGTACTTCCCATCTCCAGAACTCAAGTCCGGCCTGCCGGTTTCCTGAATCCCTTCATAAATGTTACTTTGCTCACACTCCAACAGCACGTCAAGTATTAAAACCATATGCCTCCATTCACTCCTATCAAATACGCTCACACATGCTTGCTGGAAATCCAAGCCCTCGCACACAAAACTTCCTTTACCCTCCCTCCAACCTTTCCTAGGCCGACCCTACCCCGCCTTCCCTCCACTACAGATTTATACACTCGAAGTCACTCTGTCTCGTTCCATTCTCTCTACATGTCCAAACCACCTCAACAACCCCTCCTCAGCTCTCTGGACAATCGTTTTGGTAATCCCCACCTCCTCCTAATTTCCAAACTCCGAATTCTCTGCATTATATTCACACCACACATTGACCTCAGACATGACATCTCCACTGCCTCCAGCCTTCTCCTCGTTGCAACATTCATCACCCATGCTTCACACCCATATAAGAGCGTTGGTATAACTATACTCTCATACATTCCCTTTACTTCCATGGACAAGGTTCTTTGTCTCCACAGACTCCGAAGTGCTCCACTCACCCTTTTCCCTCATCAATTCTATGATTCACCTCATCCTTCATAGACCCATCCGCCGACATGTCCACTCCCAAATATCTGAATACATTCACCTCCTCCATACTCTCTCCCTCCAATCTGATATCCAATCTTTCGTCACCTATTCTTTTGTTATCCTCATCACCTTACTCTTTCCTATATTCACTTTCAATTTTCTTCTTTACACACCCTACCAAATTCATCCACCAACCTCTGCAGCTTCTCTTCAGAATCTCCCAAAGCACAGTGTCATCAGCAAAAACAACTGTGACAACTCCCACTTTGTATTTGCTTTTTATCTTTTAGCCCAACACCTCTTGCCAAGACCCTCGCATTCACTTCTCTTACAACCCCATCTATAAATATATTGAACAACCACGGTGACATCACACATCCTTGTCTAAGGCCCACTTTACTGGGAAATAGTCCCCTTCCCTCCTACACACTCTAACCTGAGCCTCACTATCCTCATAAAAAATCTTCACTGCTTTCAGTAACCTTCCTCCTATTCCATACACCTGCAACATCTGCCACATTGCCCCCTATTACCCTATCATACGCCTTTTCCAAATCCATAAATGCCACAAAAACATCTTTACCCTTATCCAAATACTGTTCACCTATATGTTTCACTGTAAACACTTGTCTACACACCCCTACCTTTTCCCAAAGCCCCTTGTTCATCTGCTATCCTGCTTTCTGTTTTACTCTTAATTCTTTCAATAACTTACCATACACTTTACCAGGTACACTAACAGACTTATTCCCCTATAATTTTTGCACTCTCTTTTGTCCCCTTGCCTTTTTACAAAGGGAACAATACACGCTCTCTGCCAATCCCTAGGTACCTTACCCCCTTCCATACATTTATTAAATAATAGCACCAACCACTCCAAAATTATATCCCCACCTGCTTTTAACATTTCTATCTTTATCCCATCAATCCCAGCTGCCTTACCCCTTTCATTCTACCCACTGCCTCACGAACTTCCCTACACCCACAACTGGCTCTTCCACACTCCTACAAGATGTTATTCCTCCTTGCCCTACACACGAAATCACAGCTTCCCTGTCTTCATCAACATATATATATATATATTTCATTGACATAGCCAAGGGCTTACAGATTGCATGGATAATTCACAAATTGCAAGGATAACTCAGATTGCAAAGACAACTTACAGAAGGTATACACGATGAAGAGACCGTAGTAGTCAGTGAGTGCAAGTGGGCGCTTGTTACTGACTTTGTTGGAGCTTAGAGCACCAAGGCAAGCTGTACTGTTGGGCAGCTGCTCGGCGATCCACCGCTCTACCAGACCCTTGTTCACAAACTCTAAAACTCTGCAAGTAATTTTTTTAACGTAATTCGTCAAAGGTTAGCTAGGTAAGATTTGTCACGACACAGGACAAGTGTTTCCTGACGCAGGTCAGGAAGGAACGAAGGCTCTGTCAGATGACAGGCCTTCCGCTGGCTTACTGCTCCACGCCTTTAAATACTATTATACTAATCAAAGGTTTGGAATGTAGTAGTAGCTATTTTAGTTTCTAACTAGGATTTAATTAATCTAAATATGATTTTTATAAAGAGAAGAAAATATATAATCTAAAAATATATTTTATTAAAATTCCAGTTAAATTGATCTTTTAGTAATAAACAATTAATTTCTTAAGATCTCGCTAACTTTTTCAGATGTATTTTTTTCTAAGGGTTTTGTACTACGTGAGTTCCATTCAAAACCTGGTCATAGCTACACTATATCATCACACAGAATTCCACCCCCTTCCCTAACAGGTACCTATTTAATGTCAGATGAACAAGGGCAGCAGGTATAGGAAAATTCATCTGTATGTATCGTCCTGCCTGGAAAACAGTCCAGGATGTTTCAGTAGTAAAAGGAACGTTTTCACCACTGAGCTACTGTACATGTATGGATACTGGTGTGCATGAATGCTATACAATACCGACAAGATGAAGAATTAGGCACATGTGCAACGTCTACAAATGAAAATACCCAGATGTTGCACATATGGATACTGGATACGCAGTGACCTACTTCTGATTGGCCTTGGAATAAAGAGGGTGCTGGTGCTGGAAGGCGAGAGCCAAAGGCATTGACTTGAAATCTTCCCTTGCCATGTAGTAGTTACACTCGCCTGTAGCACTGAAGTCTCGGACATCACCTGCGTCACAAACAGCCCTTAGACTCAAGCAATACTTAAAAGCCTGGTGTGTAGCCGAGGTGAAGACAGTATATGAGGCACAAGCGGCCATGACAAATTGTAAAACTATGATGAAGAGAATGTTTCTGTCAGGGGCATCACTTAGAGTCTAAGTGATGCCCTGACAGAAACTGTCTTAGACTGAGGTTAACACAATGTTCACGAGTAACAATGAGACAGTGTACAGCTGAGGTCAACACAATGTTTCTATCATCCTTGATATCATCACTGGAGACTCATCCTTGATATCATCACTGGAGACTCATCCTTGATATCATCACTGGAGACTCATCCTTGATATCATCACTGAGACTCATCCTGATACTCACTGACCATTTTATATCATCACTGGAGACTCATCCTTGATATCATCACTGAGACTCATCCTTGATATCATCACTGGAGACTCATCCTTGATATCATCACTGGAGACTCATCCTTGATATCATCACTGGAGACTCATCCTTGATATCATCACTGGAGACTCATCCTTGATATCATCACTGGAGACTCATCCTTGATATCATCACTGGAGACTCATCCTTGATATCATCACTAGACTCATTTTTTATATCATCACTGGAGACTCATCCTTGATATCATCACTGGAGACTCATCCTTGATATCATCACTGGAGACTCATCCTTGATATCATCACTGGAGACTCATCCTTGATATCATCACTGGAGACTCATCCTTGATATCATCACTGGAGACTCATCCTTGATATCATCACTGGAGACTCATCCTTGATATCATCACTGGAGACTCATCCTTGATATCATCACTGGAGACTCATCCTTGATATCATCACTGGAGACTCATCCTTGATATCATCACTGGAGACTCATCCTTGATATCATCACTGGAGACTCATCCTTGATATCATCACTGGAGACTCATCCTTGATATCATCACTTGAGACTCATCCTTGATATCATCACTGGAGACACATCCTTGATATCATCACTGGAGACATCCTTGATATCATCACTGGAGACTCATCCTTGATATCATCACTGGAGACTCATACTTGATATCATCACTGGAGACTCATCCTTTATATCATCACTGGAGACTCATTCTTGATATCATCACTGGAAACTCATCCTTGATATCATCACTGGAGACTCATCCTTGATATCATCATTGGCGATATCAACTCATCCTTGGCTATTGTAACATTCAGGTATCATTACCTTTACAAATTACCATTACGTAACTACAGCAAATCCTGCATAATTTTACACTACGGCCATTGCTTACAACGTGCCAATATTATTTGGTATAATTGCTAGGTATTCGTTGCGCATTCTAATCAGAGATATGTCTGACATTCTCATCTTGAACTTAATCGGCTTTATCATTTTTTACTTTCCTTTCCCGGAAGGCTCCTACCTCATTTCCTTGTGGTTTAGCACTTCTTTTGATTATAATAATAATCCTACCTCATCTTTCTCGCCGTTTCCAGTACTACTTATTTTTATTATAGGTAAAATTAGATGCTGGATATCCAAAATTAGTTAAGTTGAAGACGTGTCTACTGCACGAGGCTAACTTACCCCAGAACTCACATATATGTATACGGACGTCAATTATACTTTGATCCCTAGAATGAGGATTAAACTGTTATTATTATTATTAGTTGGGTTATTAAGTTTAAAACTTATCGACTAAACGAGTCGTTAATTAAGGATGCATAATACATGTTCACCACCAGCCAAGGATATTATATCCCTTAAATAGGAATTAAAGTAAACATGGCACACACACACACACACACACACACACACATATATATATATATATATATATATATATATATATATATATATATATATATATATATATATATATATATATATATATATATATATGTCGTGCCGATTAGGTAAAACTGGTCAATTAGCAAGAACTCATTTAAAATTAAGTCCTTTCTAAAATTTTCTCTTATACGTTTAAAGATATATTTTTTTCATTTATGTTAATGTAAGAATTTATAATTTTGTACCAAGAGAAACTTAGAAAACCTACCTAACCTTATTACAACAAGCGCAATTTAATTTAGCCTAACCCAACTAAATATATTTTAGATACGTTAACATTAATTTAATAATAAACAAATACAATGAAATATATTTTTTTCGTTATGTTCAGAATTATTTTTGCGAAATTATTGCATACACAAATTTTCACTTGTCTTATATGGCAAGGTGAGCGTTGCTATTTAAGCCAAAATCGCAAGTTTTACCTAATCGGCACGACATATATATATATATATATATATATATATATATATATATATATATATATATATATATATATAGAGAGAGAGAGAGAGAGAGAGACAGAGACAGACAGAGAAATGAGAATCTTGGTATATACGCCCTTAAAAGTATTAATACTATAGTTACGTAAAAAACATTAAACCTGTGTGGGTCATTAGGCGTTGACGGATATGTACTCAGGAATATACATCTTTCGGTGTATATACGGTATCCTTTAGGATATATTTACTTAACTTACATACCATTAACTTTGGTCCTAAAGGCATACACTAATATTCCTCTAACATTCCCAAGGCTTTAAAGGGGTGTGCTCTTGATCCAAAGAACTGGAGCTATCCTCCTTAGGTTAAACCTGATTGCCTACCATTCTCCAGGTCATTAACCCCCTTCCCGCTGTATTACTTATGGGTTTAATGCTTCCCAGCGAATATAAAAATAATACTGATAATTCTAGATATGAGCCTCATTACATCTAGGACCCTAAACTATCCTAGAGCACCAGGCGCAATGATGTCGATCGCCTGGGAAAGTCAAGAGCTGACTCATTAGTTGTGCAACCGCTGACATACCTGTGCTGGGTATCAGTAATTAAGCAACCACCAGCGTACCTGTGTTGGGTATCAGTTATTAAGCAACCGCTGACAAATCTGTGTTCTGTACCCGTTATTAAGTAACCGCTGGCGAACTGGGACAACCTTGCCACCTCATTAAATTTTAAAGGCTTACATACTATATTAAATATATCTCACCTTCTTCATTGTCATTTTGTCACAGATGGATGCGTACTTGCCAGCGAGAATGTCGTTCCTGAAGGTGTAGCAGTCTGTGATGGTGTGTGAGTGGCCCGTCCATAAGGCTTTGTAGAGCCCTTCTGTGGCTTGCTGGGGACATCACGAATCAGACGAAAATATTAAGTAATTAATTTCTTCATTGTTTCAAATAGAGGATACAGTTTCTTAAGCATTAAGATTTTAGCACATCACCTAACTCATCATTCAGCTTCAGTAGTACACATAGCACATGAGGAAATTGTATTTAGAACTGAAAAAATTATAATATTATATATACCTATTAGAGATATACAAAGCTCATATTTTATGCTAACTTAGACTAAGATATCCTTACGATTCCTGAAAGGGTTTAAATAATGCATGTGTTAAGTTTCCGAAGCAAATGTAAGGAATTTAGCAGAAAACATGCAAAAGTATGCGAGGTACGGGTTATATTATAACATATAACATGCAGTGAACAAGTGTTTGAAATGGCCCATGAGGTTAAAAATAGTGTGACTATTAGTGAGCAGCGGAGAAGGGGGGCAGAAGCCGAGATTTCGACCCCCGCAATCACAAATTAATTATTGCAATTTGATGAGTATAACATTGTCAACATGACCAGTAAGCAGGACAGAGGAGACATTACTTACACTGACTATCTGGAAGAATGAGGAACCAGACTCGATAGTCCATGGCACCCGCCTCTGACTGACCAAGTCCTTCATGCTGTCGATGGGCACACCAACCTGAGATCATTATTATAATATTCATGGGAAGAGATAAAGTAGTAAGGATCAGACAGCGACTGGGAGGTAATAATCAGATTTGATAAAAGAGGGAAAAGATACCTTCGATTCTCTGGATCAAGACCTCTTCACTAGATGAAGAATTAGACACATGTGCAACATATGGGTATCTTTATTGTAGACGTTTCGCCAGCCAGTGGCTTTATCAATACAAATTCAGACATAATTGGAAGACAGTTGAACTATATACGAAAGATGAGGTAATCAGCTCCACAGCTTTGGAGTTGAAGAGCACCGTAGTCGTGAAGTGTCTGAAACACATAGATGAAGATTGGCGCTTATATGCATTATGCAGGACACGGAATTCATTAATTATACTGACTATCTGTAAAAATGAGGAACCAGACTCGATAGTCCATGATACCCGCCTCTGACTGACCAAGTCGTTCATACAGTCGATGGGCACACCAATCTTCATGCCTATGTCAGACTCTTCAAAACTACGGTGTTCTTCAACTACAAGGCTGGGGGACTGATTACCTCACCTTTTGTATACAGTTCTACTGTCTCCCAATTATGTACTTGACTTTGTCTTGATAAAGCCACTGGTTGGCGAAACGTCTACAATATGCATAAATGTTGCACATGGGTTTAATTCTTCATGTTGTCAGTAGCGCATACTATACATATACACCTCTTCACTAGCAAGGCAACCTTCCTCAAGGGAAGTCAGCCTCAACAAAAGGATTTTTATATATAATTGCTTCGTTTACCGCCATTAAATCTTTCTCTCAAATCTCCATTTAATATACACTTCTACTCCATTTCTGATTACCATTATGTCTACTTTGAAAATGTTACATATTCCCTGAATATCTACAAAGTGTAACTAATCCAATAGATTTCCCGTTGACATTCAGCAGCCTTCCATCACTTAAGATTAGACCAAATGGAAGGGTACCAAACACAAATTAATAGACATCGTGTTGCGTAACAAACAACCACCCCTCTCTTGCCACATCTTGCCTATTTATTCTCTTGCATACAAGTGTTCTGATAAGCAACGCCCTTACCCACACAAAAACACTCGCTCGTGTGTGTGTGTGTGTCTGCCCAAAAAAAGAAAGCCCCCAAAAAAAAATAATCTAAACACTTTCACCTCCTCATAATAATTAGATCAGTCAAGTTTAAAATAGTCCCCCAAAACTGTGACTATCCCAGACCCTCCTTTAAAGTGCAGGCATTGTATTTTTTCCCCATATATATATATATATATATATTTTCCCCAAAAACAAACAACCACTGTTGTAGGTTTGTGTCAATAGGTTTACATCTGCATTATGGTAATTTTCTGGGTAATTCCGATAAATCTTTGGCTCTAATTGCGATAGGCGTTGGACAAGCTCACAAACTCAGAGAGAGCGTCATCCCAAAGGGTAGTCCCCACGTAAAAGTAACTACAGCCTTGCTAGAAGCCCAGAATGAAATTCTTGAGGTTATCCTCATTTCCCCACTGAAATTTCCAGCTTGGGGTGACAGACTTCGTTACCTCATTAGGAAAATAATCTCTACGATGGTAAATGACAGGGAAAACCACATGATGGGCGCTAGGTAAACATGGAATTCCTGGGGGAGTGGCCTCCTGGTCCCTTTTTTTGGGTCAGTAGGCTTACTGTAGTGCTCTTTATTCCTATGCTGCTCTTAATGGTAGCCAATAATGTGAGTTATTAGATTTTTAGAATAATAGGGGCATGACCTTGGGGATGGAGAGATGGCTGTGAGAGGCTGGAAGACGAGATGAAGATGAAAAAGAAGAAAGACCTGCTGTCATCACTGCACGGCACCCGGCATCCCAAACCCCACCTGGGAAAAAAAATCCGGGGAACCTGGGGTTTGCCCTGGGAGTTTAACCCCACCCGTTCCTGGATTGTTGGCAATCATGTTTTCATTTGTGAGACCGTAGGGGACCGTGGAGTTACCTGTAGGAGGTTTCCCGTGGGGTTACCTGTATGGGTTGCATGTAGGAAGTAAAAATAGAGTACCCCCAGTTTCAGATAAAATAATGTATATATAAGAAAAAACAATAGGAGTAGCTTAAAATTCTGGAGACATCTGCTAGTCCTAAGTTCAGAGAAAAGAAAATGCCATATAGCCATTTCTCTTTGGGGTTTTATGAATACATTAGTTATATATTACATGGAAAAGTCTTTTCTGTGTGAAAGCTAAAGTATTGAGCAATCGCTACTTTGATTTTTAGACGGTCAGGGGAGGGCAGCAACAATGAATCGACGCACAAAGCTCTCAGTAACTACATAAAGCCTCAGTTGCCCTCTAATAAAAACATTTCCAAATTTTTTTTAAAAAAGAGCTCTGATTTAACACCAATAAGGGTGGCAACTTGAGCTTTAATCACCAAAGTACAGAGTTAACAGATTTTATAACATTCCCTCTGATTCACCAAGGGAAAGGATATAACAATTGAGTGTTAATGTCCCTGTCATTCACTAAGTGTTAAGATATAACAAATGACTGATTATAACTGTCACCTATCATTCACCAAGAGTACTAAGATAATAACTGACCTTGATTAAGAGTGTTCCCAAAAATCCACATTGTT
>WNWK01058206.1:0-10524 GCA_009830355.1 Cherax destructor | reverse complement strand
TTAGGAGTTCTGGTTAGCAGTAATCTAAAACCAAGACGGAGTGCATAACTGTTCGCAATAAAGCAAACAGAATCCTTGGCTTCATATCAAGAAGCATAAATAATAGAAGTCCTCAGGTTGTTCTTCAACTCTATATATCCTTGATTAGGCCCCATCTAGATTATGCTGCACAGTTTTGGTCACCGTATTACAGAATGGATATAAATGCTCTGGAAAACGTACAGAGGAGGATGACAAAGTTGATCCCATGTATCAGAAATCTTCCCTATGAAGATTGACTGAGGGCCCTGAATCTGCACTCTCTAGAAAGGCGTAGAATTAGGGGGGATATGATTGAGGTGTATAAATGGAAAACAGGAATAAATAGAGGGGATGTAAATAGCGTGCTAAAAATATCTAGTATTGACAGGACTCGCAGCAATGGCTTTAAGTTGGATAAATTCAGATTCAGGAAGGATATAGGAAAGCATTGGTTTGGTAATAGAGTTGTCGATGAGTGGAACAAACTCCCGATTACAGTTATAGAGGCTAAGACGTTGTGTAGTTTTAAAAATAGGCTAGATAAATATATGAGTGGGTGCGGGTGGGTGTGAGTTGGTCCTGACTAGCTTGTGCTACTAGGTCAGATGCCGTGCTCCTTCCGGCTTAAGCCGGTGGGAGACTTGGACGTGCCTCACATGGGCCAGTAGGCCTGCTGCAATGTTCCTTCTTTCTTATGTTCTTATGTTCTAAGTTCCTAAAAGATGGCGCCTTTTAATTACCAATTTCCATTGCTCACATTATGAATTTGTCCATAGCCACAAATACTGTCCCGGAGGGTTCAAGAAAGCCAGAGTTACTCCTATCTTCAAGAAAAATAGTAGGTCTGATGTCAGCAACTATAGGCCTGTTAGTATACTCAGTGTAATATCCAAAATTCTAGAGAGGGCGATGTATTGTCAAGTAAAGTATCTTAATGACAAAAACATTTTCCATAGCTACCATTCAGGTTTTAGAGCTCATTCAACCGACACCTCCCCATTAATTTGATGAACTACTACCTGAGAACTCAAATGTCGCTAGGGAATCTCATAGGTATGGTAACCTTAGATTTGCAAAAGGCCTTCGATAAGGTCGACCACAAGCTATCGGCATGGGTACTATAGACTGGTTTAAGTCCTACCTGAGCAGCAGGAAACAAATTGTCAAGATCCACAACACATAAACATAACCCGTGCCGATAACATGTGGGGTTCCTCAAGGTAGTATTCTGGGTCCTTTACTATTCCCGTGTTTCGTGAATGACATGTCTATCCAAGTCAAATGTAAGCTCTGTTAGTATCAGGTAAAGAGCCACAAGACATTGCTAGGGTACTATCACTAGAACTAGAGTCCTGTAGCAAATGGTTGGTAGACAACAATCATTATACCTCGGGAAAACAGAAGCCATACTCTTTGGCACGAAACAAATTGAAAAGCGTAAATAATTTTAATGTCAAGTGTAATGGGAAACATATTATTATAGTAAATTCAGTGAAATATATGTGAATCCCCTTTGACCCAATATTACGCAGTGTGCTGCAGTAAAATATTTTATAAAAAACGCTCCATATATAATGTAATTTTCCGAGTATTATTCTGAATCCAGACGCGTTTTATTCCTGTCAGTCAGGCAGAGTGGCCAGGACAGGAGCAGATGAGGTGTTTAGTGCAGTAGGTTACGCACAGCAGAGGAAGCACAGCAGAGGAAGCACAGCAGAGGAAGCACAGCAGAGGAAGCAGGATGTAACGGTGTGAGTGTTTGGTAAGTTTTTTTAGTGTATACCATAGGTGTTTGTGTTTTAGTGCTCGCAGGGTTTTTCTGTAAGGCCCTAGTATGCAGAGGCCTGTCTATGCGAGAGTACTGTATGGTGTTTTTGCCTGCTGGTTACTAGTACCAGGCAGAAGTGAAGAGGGAGGGGGGTATATCATGGAGCCTCCCTGTTTATATTTTTTTTTATCATTTTATTTTACTCACTAGTAGCAGTGTGCTAGTGATCTAATGTGAACTGGAGTTGAGGTGATGTTGTAGTGGAGTAGATTGTAAGTTATATATAAGTTACTTTAATATAATAATATATATTTTTGTATAGGTGAGTTTTCGTGTCCTTCTTTATACTATAGTATTAATTATTTGCACTAATGCTTCATAATTTGTATGAGTACATGCTGGTCCGAGAGTTGCGGTGTTTTATCAATGTAATTTAAATGCCCCTAGACAGCAGATTGAGCAGCCAGGACATTTTTATTTAAGTCGTAACACCCATGCATGTCGGGAGAACTGATAGGGAACATTGTAGTAAAGAAAGCGAATACCAGACTGAAGTTCCTCTACAGACAAGCACAGTGTCTACCTACGGAGGCTCGCAGGACCTTATGTCTAGCTTTCATACAATGCATTATAGACTACTCTTGCATTATAAGGTATAAATCACCCATAACAAAATGGTGAGATTCATTCTGGACCTGCGTCCAAGAGAGCATGTAGGCCAGAATTAATCACAACCACTGGATTTGCTGAATGTTAAAGACGGAGTAAAACAACTAAAGCTAAATTACGTTTATAAAGTTGCTCACAACCAGTGTCTCCAATATCTTGCTGCAAATTTTGTTAAAGCCGGGAACCAAAGCAATTATAGAACTAGGGAAAGGAAAAACAACTTTGCAATACCTAGAGTCAGTGGTCAGGCTTCAAAGACATTTTTCAGTACAGCAACAAAAGAATGGAATAGACTGCCTGCACATGTCAAAGCCTGTCATAGCATGAGCCAGTTCAAGAAGAGAGCCAAAATGTACCTCATAAATAAGGCCACAGAAAGGGAGGATATCTGGAGTATACCTGAGAGGGCTTCAGGGGTCAACGCCCCCGCGGCCCGGTCCGTGACCAGGCCTCATGCTGGATCAGGGCCTGATCAACCAGGCTGTTACGACGACGTACGAACCACAGCCCGGCTGGTCAGGTACTGACTTTAGGTGCCTTTCCAGCACCTTTTTGAAGACAGCCAGGTGTCTATTGGTAATCCTCCTTATGTATGCTGGGAGGCAGTTGAACAGTCTTGGGCCCCTGATACTGATTGTGTTGTCTCTTATCGTGCTAGTGGCGCCCCTGCTTTTCATTGGGGGGATTTTGCATCGTCTGCCGAGTCTTTTACTTTCATAGGGAGTGATTTTCATGTGCAAGTTTGGTACTAATCCCTCTAGGATTTTCCAAGTGTATATAATCATGTATTTCTCTCGCCTGCGTTCTAGGGAGTACAGGTTGAGGAACTTCAAGCGTTCCCAGTAAATGAGGTGTTTTATCGCAGTTATGTGTGCCGTGAAGGTTTTCTGTATATTTTCTAGGTCAGCAATTTCACCTGCCTTGAAAGGTGCAGTTAGTGTGCAGCAATATTCCAGCCTAGATAGAACAAGCGACCTGAAGAGTGTCATCATGGGCTTGGCATCCCTAGTTTTGAAGGTTCTCATTATCCATCCTGTCATTTTTCTAGCAGATGCGAATGATACAATGTTGTAGTCTTTGAAGTTGGGATCCTCTGACCTTATCATTCCCAGGTCTTTTACATTAGTTTTTCGCTCTGATTGGAATTTGTTTTATACTCCGATATAGTTTTAATTTCCTCAAGTTTTCCATATCGGAGTAATTGAAATTTCTCATCATTGAACTTCATATTGTTTTCTGTGGCCCATTTAAAGATTTGGTTGATGTCCACCTGGAGTCTTGCAATGTCTTCAATGGAGGACACTGTCATCTGCAAAGGAAGACAGCGCTGTGGCTTACATCCCTGTCTATGTTAGATATGAGGATGAGGAACAGGATGGGAGCGAGTACTGTGCCTTGTGGAACAGAGCTTCTCACCGTATCCGCCTCAGACGTTACTCTGATTACTACTGCTCTTTGTGTTCTCTTTGTTAGGAAATTATAGATCCATCTACCAACTTTTCCTGTTATTCCTTTATCACACATTTTGTGCGCTATCACACCATGGTCTCACTTGTCTGTGTACACTACATCTGCGTTTTGTTTGTCTTCTAGAGTATCCAGGACCTTGTCATAGTGGTCCAGTAGTTGGGACGGGCAGGAGCAACCTGCTCTAAACCCATGTTGCCTTGGGTTGTGTAACTGATGGGTATCTACTAGATAAGTGGCGATCTTGCTTCTTAGAACCCTTTCAAAGATTTTTATGATATGGGATGTTAGCGCTATCGGTCTGTAGTTCTTTGCTATTGCTTTACTGCCCCTTTTGTGGAGCGGGGCTATGTCTGTTGTTTTTAGCAGCTGTGGGACGACCCATGCGTCCATGCTCCCTCTCTATAGGATGTTAAAAGCACGTGATAGGGGATTCTTGCGATTCTTGATGAACACGGAGTTCCATGAATCTGGACCTGGGGCAGAGTGTATGGGCATATTATGTATCGCCTTTTCGAAGTCATTTGGCGTCAGGATAATATCAGATAGGTTTGAGTCTACCAAATTCTGTCTCGCTTATAAAAAAAATTCATTTAGATCTTCGACTCTCAGTCTGGTTAGCGGCTCGCTAAAATCCGAGTCGTATTGGGACTTGGGTAGGTCACTCATTTCTTTGCTGTCATCTGTGTAGGACCCATCTCGTCTAAGTAGGGGCCCAATACTGGATGTTGTTCTCGACTGTGATTTGGCATAAGAAAATAAATATTTTGGGTTTCTTTTAATTTCAATGCCTTTTAGTTCTTCCCGCGTTTCTTGACTCCTGTAAGATTCCTTAAGCTTTAGTTCGATGTCTGCTATTTCCCAGACAAGTGCCTCCCTACGTATTACAGATATATTGACGAGAGTGATTTCTAGTATATCTAACATATATATACTATAATCTGATCCTATCTTTAAAATCAATGAAAATAACTAATTTTAGTTAAGATACTTACCTGTTTTTAACTTATAAATATAAGTAATACTTATCACAAAGACCACAATGGAAATAAGTCACTTTGTCTGACTTTTTTGGGTTATCCTAGGTGGTTCTCTATACATATGCTGCTATGTATGATAATCTATGTAACTATATTTGTGTATATCTGAATAAACTTAGTTCTACTATTGCTTCGCTAACATTCCACTCTCTGAATCTTGTGTCTACCACTACTCCCTTGTTTTTGCCACCCCTACCACTGTTGCATTACTTATACTTCTACCTCCTGTCATTCTACTACTACCGGCCCCACCCCTTCTTATATATATACTGAATACTTTCCCTTTGCACTTGTGTGTGTCTAGTTAATGGTCCAAGTCGGACACAAACATTGACAAAAGTTTCATTCTCCTCTCTGCGGGTAATTTGTGTATTGTTCCAGTCACGGTATTGTACCTTTTTATTCTTTAACAAGAAAAGAAAAAGGTTAGAAACTCGCATTTTTATGCATTTTCTAATTTTCATAAGTTTAGTAGAGCTCTTAAATACGACAATGTCATGGTATATTAAGCCAGAACTGGTCATATTATTAGTACAGTGCTTTTGTCATTCACTAACTTCCTCCAAGGATTTCGTGTATAACGTTAGAACACCTTATTCGATCAGCTTGAAATTTTAAACCCTGGTGAATTTTAAATAGGGTGAAAGTTCTTGGAACAACTGCAAAGTGCAGGTGGCCTCTGGTTAATTTTATATACACCATTCCCAATTTTGATTAGCATGCGATAACCATAGAAAGCCTCTTGTGATCGGCCTAAACTTTCCAACACTGGTGTATCCTACATAGAGGAAGGTTGGCAGTGTTATTGGAATGTGTGAGAAAGTAACTAAAAATGTTGCTGAGTATGTTCGGAAAATAGGAAAGTTTTCCCTCATTAAACTCAAAAAGCCATAAAAAAAACGCTATTTTTTTCCATCTTTCATTTCTCATTTACATTCTATTTAAAATTTTCAATAGTCCTGTAAGACAAAATAATTTATTCTGATTTTTTAAATCCAGTTTGATAAAATTGGCAAAAAACTGATTAATTGGCACTCACACCCCAAAATTAGCTAAAAAAAAAAAAAAGTACGTACTTCCAATTAGGATACAACAGCATTTAGGGTTTGAAGCTGATCTGAAGAGACATTTTCTAGTTATTAATGAAAATGGCAGATTGAAATTTACATTTCTCAGAGTGGCAAGCATTGTATTGTTGTAATAAAGGTCACTATTGGTAAAAGTTTGAAGCCAATCAGAAAAGGCATTCTCCAGTAACTGGTCAGACTCAAACAATTCCAAGTCTTTTAACAATTTTAGCAAAATTTCAAATTTACATTTATTCTGACTAAACATATTTGTTATTATCTTCTTATTGAATTCATCGTCAATAATGTTGTGAAGCCAATCAGAAGGATTCTATGCTTACTGAATACAATTAAATATCATTATTTATTCAATAAAAGTGGCAAATTATGACTTATACCACCCAACAACAGCAAGAATCTTGTGCTCAGGAAAGCACTCCGGTGGTGAAAATTTGAAGTCGGACAGATGAATCGTTCTCCAGTTATGTCATATAGTATTTCATTTCCAAGTTTCTTTTACTATTTTACTACAACAACAAATTTGCCAGTAAGCAAACGAAACTTAATAGGTACTCTCTTGGCCGTAAGATCCAGCAACCATTAAATATTGAAGCCGTTCAGAAGAGGTAAACTGAAATTTATTTAACGTGATTTAATGGTACGTAATGCAGAAAAATACACTATTTTACACATACAATGGTCAGATCTGCTCCTACACTGCTGGATTTTACTCCAGTATTATTGAAGTAAGAGGCACCTTAGCACATTACATGCCAATTGTTTCAAGAATTTGGTCCTCGTTATCGAACACAAGCATTGGAAATTTGAAGCAATTAGATAAGGAATTCTTGAGTTAAGAGTGAAGAAAAATCGAGAAGTTGAGGAAAAAGAAAAAAAATCAGGTCTCTGGATGTTTCACCGATGTATAATTTACTGCAGTCATTACAAGGAATTGTGTATACCCCTGCAGTGGATTGAAGCTTGTCCTGTCTGTTACTGGTAATGTCCTTGATGGTGGTGGATGTGGAGGTAGATACTCGGAATGAGGTATTGGAGAAAATGTAGGAAACGTGTTTGGTAATGGAGTTGGTGGGGAGGACTATGTATCGTTTCTCGGCAGTGTCTTCTCTGGGTGTGTTGAAGATGGAAATAAATGGTATAAAATACCAGTGTGTTAAAGATGTTTAATGCCCGTCGTCTGCAGTCTCTTATGAAGTGATGAGGAGCTTCAATCCACTGCAGGGGTATACACAATTCCTTGTAATGACTGCAGCAAATTATACATCGGCAAAACATCCAGAGACCTCCAAACACGTATTTCAGAACACCAGTACGCAGGCAGATCTGACGACCCAAGAAATGCCTGTGTTCAACACCGAAATTCACACAACCATTTAATCAACTACAGAAACGCAAGACTCATCGCCAGAGAAGACAACATTCAATACCGAAGAATCCTGGAATCATCACTTATTTGTATATCCAACAACTTGAACCAGAACAACAGCTTCTACAACATAGCTGAACCTATTGCCAAGAAACTTCTTCATCGCTATCCCACATAGAACTCAATAATGGAACACTGCAGGTCCTTTAAGTTACCCGAGGTTTTAAACTATCACACTACTTTGAAGACTGTCACATGCAGCATTCTCCACCTGACCCAGCATTCTCCACCTGACTAAATCCTATAAATAACCTTGTTTCTTTTATTCAGGTAGATCTGTTTGTGACTCAATAAAACCCACTGCGTGGGCGAAACGTTGTCAATAAAGGATCACATTATACTGCTTATGTGTTTATCTTTTCATATGTGTAGATTACCCAGGATAACCCAGAAAAGTCAAAGTGACTTATTTCCACTGGGGTCCTTGTAATATCTTATTATTTAAACTTGCAATCATCAGGATCCGCTCCATAACTGATGATGTCTCTTCTGATCAACTTCAGATCGTCTCAGTTTACCAGTTTTATAAAGTGAATAGCGATATTAATTTCCATTTAATAACCAGAGAATGGTTCGCCTCATCAACGCCAAAATATTAACACCAATGTATTCTATAACACAGTGGGGATTTAATTAAACTGTGTAAGTGTAAATAAAGTTTTAAAATTCTGTTAAGAATTTATAATCGTGGGATTCAGAGCAATTACTGGAGAATGCCTTTTCTGAGAGACTTCAAACTTTAAGATTTGGTGGACTATATTAAAAGAAACATTGGCTTTCACTTCAAGCTATGCAAATTTCATATTTCCAATTATACTAAATATATTTATTTCCTTGTAGTAAGTATAGAGATAATCTTCTGGTTAATTTCACTCGCTAAGAGCTGATATATTGTTAATTGTAAATATTTTAACTTTAATTTGGGCGTTTACATGCCACTGCCAGATTTATATTTTTTTTATCAAAAAGACTTTAAAGAAAAAAATTAAATATTTTCCTTTTAGGAAAAAGGAAAACTTATGTTTTTAGAGCTTTTTTTTAATTTTCCCGATTTTAATGAACTCTTAATACCGTATTTTCGTGTGAGTTTATGGTGGAGTCGATCACTGTGTTAGGTACAGTACTCACCTAATTGTACTAACCTAATTGTGGTTGCAGGGGTCGAGACTCAGCTCCTGGCCCCGCCTCTTCGCTGTCTGCTACTGGGTCTCTGCTCTCCCTGCTCCATGAGCTTTATCATACCTTGTCTTAAAACTATGTATGGTTCCCGCCTCCACTATATCGTTCGCTAGACTATTCCACTTCCTGACTACTCTGTGGCTGAAGAAATGCTTCCTAACATTCCTTTGACTCATCTGAGTCTTCAGCTTCCAGTTGTGTCCCCTTGTTTCTGTGTTCCCTCTCTGGAACATCCTGTCACTGTCTACCTTGTCGATTCCCCGCAGTATTTTGTATGTCGTTATCATGTCTCCTCTGACCCTTCTTTCCTCCAGTGTTGTTAGTCCTATTTCCCTCAACCTTTCTTCATAGGACAGACCCCTGAGTTGTGGAACTAACCTTGTCACAAACCTTTGCACTTTCTCTAGTTTCTTTACGTGCTTGACCAGGTGTGGGTTCCAGACTGGTGCTGCATATTCTAGTATGGGCCTGACGTACACGGTGTACAGTGTCTTGAACGATTCCTTGTTAAGGTAACGGAACGCTAATCTTAGGTTTGCCAGTCGCCCATATGCTGCCGCAGTTATCTGGTTGATGTGTGCCTCCGGAGATGTGCTTGGCGTTATACTCACCCCAAGGTCTTTCTCCTTTGCCGATGTTTGTAGCCTTTGTCCGCCTAGCCTGTACTCTGTCAGCGGTCTTCTTTGCCCTTCTCCGATCTTCATGACTTTGCATTTGGTGGGATTGAATTCGAGAAGCCAGTTGCTAGACCAGATGTCAAGCTTGTTCAGGTCTGTTTGAAGTCCTGCTTGGTCCTCCTCCGATGTGATTCTCTTCATTAATTTCACATCATCCGTGAACAGAGACACTTCTGAGTCTATCCCATCCGTCATGTCATTTACATATACCAAGAATAACACTGGTCCTAGGACTGACCCCTGCGGTACACCGCTCGTCACAGGCGCCCACTGTGATACCTCATCACGCACCATGACCCGTTGTTGCCTCCCTGTGAGGTATTCCCTGATCCATTCCAGTGCCCTTCCTGTTATACATGCTTGTTCTTCCAACTTCTTTACCAATCTCATGTGAGGAACTGTGTCGAAGGCCTTCCTGCAGTCCAGGAAAATGCAATCAACCCAACCTTCTCTCTCTTGCCTTACCTCTGTTACTTTATCATAGAACTCTAGGAGGTTTGTTACACAAGATTTTCCTTCCCGGAATCCGTGCTGTCTGGTGTTTGTTATCCTGTTCAGCTCGAGGTGCTCCACCATTCTTTTCCTGATGATTTTCTCCAGGACTTTGCACACTATACATGTAAGTGACACCGGTGTGTTAGGTACAGTGTGTTAGGTACAACGTGTTAGGTACAGTGTGTTAGGTACAGTGTGTTAGGTACAGCGTGTTAGGTACAGTGTGTTAGTTACAGCATGTTAGGTACAGTGTGTTAGGTACACTGTGTTAGGTACACTGTGTTAGGTACAACGTGTTAGGTACAACGTGTTAGGTACAGTGTGTTAGGTACAGTGTGTTAGGTACAGTGTGTTAGGTACAGTGTGTTAGGTACAGTATTAGGTACAGTGTGTTAGGTACAGCGTATTAGGTACAGTGTGTTAGGTACAGCGTGTTAGGTACAGTGTGTTAGTTACAGTGTGTTAGTTACAGTGTGTTAGGTACAGTGTGTTAGGTACAGTGTGTTAGTTAGGTACAGTATGTTAGGTACAGTGCTCCACCATTCTTTTCCTGATGATTTTCTCCAGGACTTTGCACATTATACACGTAAGTGAGTTTAGTGCTTCTTTTCTGTCTCCTTTTTTAAAGATGGGGACTACATTGGCCTTCTTCCATACCTCAGGTAGCTGCCCAGTTTCAAGGGATGTGTTGAAT
>WNWK01058205.1:0-10524 GCA_009830355.1 Cherax destructor | reverse complement strand
TTTTGCCTTGCACTGGCCCCCCACTTGGGTACCCCAGTAGATATGCCCCCCCACTGTGTTATATTTCACTACGATATATTCCCACTTCCGCTGGTGGCAACCTTTGGGGGGGGCCCCTATCACCGTCTTCCTCACCTCACTTTCACTATTTGGGGGTTTTTTTTCCCCCCGGATCACTGTTTTTCCCCCTTTTTTTTGGTTTTAAATGGTATGATTTTTTAGCCATCCCACGCCTGTTTGTTGCCCCCTTTTGGATTCCCTAGGACCCCCCCAATCCACCCAATTTAGCGGGCTCAAACGCGGTGCTTTGACTGAACGCCATGTGTGTGTGTGTGTGTGTGTTTTTTTGGGGGGGTTTTTGTGTGTATGTGTGTGTAATTTTTTTCCCCGGGTCGGGAAAGTAGCTAAAAAATTTCCGAAAGCCAAGTCTTGTGCTGTGGACCAGGGATCAGGCACAGTTTTCTGAATTTTTTTCCCCGATTAAACCAGTACGACGTAAACTAAAGATGAACACTATGGTCGTCCATCAACGCCAACATTAAAAATGTGGGGAAGGTTGCACGAAAATTGTCGTCAAAGATCCAGGGCAATACAAGTGCTGTGGTGGGGCATGCTAAGAGTACATTATATTTTATTGGGTTTATGTCACACACCTATATAGGCATGCTCTTCCGACCAGCAAATCAGATGGGGGGGTATGGTGGATTTTGTTATGCCCCCCTTTGGTTTAACCAGCCAATCAAAAGGGAAAAACCGCCAAAGTTGGGGAAGGAGTTTACCTGGTAAATCTTTTTTGGGGTAGACTTACCTCCAAGTCTGGTCGAAGACAGTTCCCCTTTTTTTGTTGCAATTTGATTTTCTGTTTTTTTTTTTTATTAACACATCGGCCGATTCCCCAATGGGGGGGGCCCCCAAAAAAGAAAACTTTCATCATCATTCTTCCATCACTGTCTTCCAGAGGGTGCTTTACACACAGTTAAAAAAATGAAACAAAAACCCCCCCTTCAGAGTGCAGACACTTTTTCCCCCTCTCCAGGACTCAAGTCCGGCCCCCGGGGTTTTCCCGAACCCCCTTTATAAATTTTTCTTTGCCCCCCTCCAACAGCCCTCAATATTAAAACCATTTGTCTCCATTCACTCCTATCAAATACGTCACAAGCTTGCTGGAAGTCCAACCCCCCCGCACAAAAAAACCCTTTTTTACCCCCTCCTCCAACCCTTTTTCCCGGGGCCCACCCATCCCCCCCCCTTCCTCCACTACAGTTTTATACCCTCGAAGTCATTCTGTCTCGTTCCATTCTTTCAACATGTCCGAACCACCTCAACAACCCTCCTCAGTGTTGGTATAACTATCCTCAAAATTCCCTTTACTTCCATGGACAAAGTTCTTTTTCTCCACAAAAACCCCCCCTGTCCAATCACCTTTTCCCCCCTCAGTTCTATGATTCACCCATCTTTCATAGACCCATCGCTGACATGTCCACTCCCCCAAAAAACTGGGAAAACATTCACCTCCTCCATACTCTCTCCCTCCAATCTGATATCCAATCTTTCGTCACCTAATCTTTGTTATTCTTCATCACCTTACTCTTTCCTATATTCACTTTCAATTTTCTTCTTACTCACCCTACCAAATTCATGCACCAACCTCTGCAACTTCTCTTCAGAATTCCCAAAAGCACAGCTTCATTAGCAAAAAGCAACTGTGACAACTCCCTACTGTGTATTTGATTCTTTATCTTTTAACCTACACCTCTTGCCAAGACCTCGCATTCACTTCTCTTACAACCCTGATCTATAAATATATTGGAACAACCACGGTGACATCACACATCCTGTCTAAGGCCAACTTTTACTGGGAAATAGTCTCCTCCCTCCTACACACACCTAACCTGAGCCTCACTATCCTCATAAAAACTCTTCACTGCTTTCAGTAACCTACCTCCATCTCCATACACCTGCAACATTCGCCACATTGTCTCCCTATCCACCCTATCATACGCCTTTCCAAATCCATAAATGCTACAAAAACCTCTTTACCCTTATCCAAATATCACTGTTCACCTATATGTCACTGTAAACACTTGGTCTACACACCCCTACCTTTCCTAAAGCCCCCTTGTTCATCTGATATCCTTGGTTTCTGTCTTACTTAATTCTTTCAATAATAACTCTACCATACACTTTACCAGGTACACTCAACAGACTTATTCCCCATAATTTTTGCACTCTCTTCTTTTGTCCCTTTGCTTTTATACAAAGGAACAATACACGCTCTGCCAATCCCTAGGCATCTTACCCTCTTCCATACATTTATTAAATAATAGCACCAACCACTCCAAACTATATCCCCACCTGCTTTTAACATTTCTATCTTCTTCTGTACATATCCTTTGTAAATATTGTACATAGTATTGTTTACTGTTTCAGAAGGAAATATGTGAGTATTAAACCTTACAATTGGTGGGCTTGAACCCGTGGTTAGAGAGTCAAAACTTCAGACCGACGAGTTAGCTACCGGGCCAGCTGGCTACAGTGTCATTACGATTTCGAATCATGTGAGCATGTACTCTGCCGCTCTTGCTCGTCCTCACTAATATTTAATTGCATTATAAACTTAAGTTCACACTCTGCACTAATTTTTTTGCGATCATTGATACAGTTTTGGCAGGTTAATCACTAAGGGGATCGATCAGTGAACCAAGTGCATCTTATTTTTATTGCTTTCATTATTGTATTGAGTTATTTTAAGGTCATTGTTCACTATTTAAATACATATAGTAACAGTATTTGAATATTTTGAATAAAGAAATATTTGTTTAATGTAAGAAAGAGCAAGGTGTCGTACTGGTGTAGTTTTGGAGATGTTCAAAGATTTGTATTTTTCAGGTATTTAAGAGGCAGCAAGGTGGAACAGTGTCGCCATAATTAGTAACTTAAAGATTAGAGGCAGTAGAAGAAGACGAGGCAGCAAGTAGTGGAGGCAATTACATGACTTAAAAATTTACTTCCCTACCATTAAATCAACACAGATCAGTAGGCCTACTTCACTGCTCCCTATTCGAGTGTTTTAACTTATATGAATACCTGCCTCCAGACCTTCACATCCATCTATCTTTTAAAATAATTTCGCAAACTTTTGGGACAATAAGGAAAAATGAATTTGGAGTCTAGATTTATAGATTAGTGGAGTATAATGATATAATAAGTCATTGTGAGGAAGGACTGTCTACAACGACCAGTCATTGTGAGGGGAGGGACTGTCTACAACGACCAGTCATTGTGAGGAGGGACTGTCTACAACGACCAGTATGCAAGTTCACTCATCTTTATCTATTGGTTTTAACAATGTAGTTAATTAATGTTGAGGAATTACTGTTCGCTCCTTTACATCTATGAAGGTAACTTGATTTTGACCACTGGTCTTGATGTTGATCACTGGTCTTGATGTTGACCACTGGTCTTGATGTTGACCACTGGTCTTGATGTTGACCACTGGTCTTGATGTTGACCACTGGTCTTGATGTTGATCACTGGTCTGATGTTGACCACTGGTCTTGATGTTGACCACTGGTCTTGATGTTGATCACTGGCCTTGATGTTGATCACTGGTCTTGATGTTGATCACTGGTTTTGATGTTGATCACTGGTTTGATGTTGACTACTGGTCTTGATGTTGACCACTGGTCTTGATGTTGATCACTGGTATTGATGTTGACCACTGGTCTTGATGTTGACCACTGGTCTTGATGTTGATCACTGGTCTTGATGTTGATAACTGGTCTTGATGTTGATCACTGGTCTTGATGTTGATCACTGGTCTTGATGTTGACCACTGGTCTTGATGTTGACCACTGGTCTTGATGTTGATCACTGGTCTTGATGTTGACCACTGGTCTTGATGTTGACCACTGGTCTTGATGTTGATCACTGGTCTTGATGTTGACCACTGGTCTTGATGTTGATCACTGGTCTTGATGTTGATCACTGGTCTTGATGTTGATCACTGGTCTTGATGTTGACCCGGGCTTAATTGGGCCACTGGTCTTGATGGACTTGGTCTTGAATGTTGACCACTGGTCTTGATGTTGATCACTGGTCTTGATGTTGAACTGCTTGAGGACACTGGTCTTGATGTTGATCACTGGTCTTGATGTTGACCACTGGTCTTGATGTTGATCACCTTTTCCCCGGGCTTGATGTTGAATCAACCC
This sequence comes from Cherax destructor, assembly GCA_009830355.1. NCBI lineage: Eukaryota > Metazoa > Arthropoda > Malacostraca > Decapoda > Parastacidae > Cherax > Cherax destructor. The sequence continues at coordinate 6,310 of WNWK01058205.1, read as the reverse complement.
TGGTCTTGATGTTGACCACTGGTCTTGATGTTGACCACTGGTCTTGATGTTCACCACTGGTCTTGATGTTGACCACTGGTCTTGATTTCCCCTTGATAAGTGAAGAAACCCTTTTCATAATAAATTAATTACTATTTACATTACCCTTACATAATAAATTAATTTCTATTTACATTAGCCTTACCTAACGTATCTGAATTATGCCTAAAACAATATTTTTGGTGCTATGGATTACCATAAAAAAAACTCAGTTTATTGCAGAATATTTTGAAAGTAGCGACACTGCAGCAGCAACATTGACTTCAATTAGAGAAGCAACACACCTTGATACCTGTTATGTATCACAAACCTCTCCTGCTTCTGACGCCGTTGTATTACTAGTCACTAATAATGGCGATATTACTCTGGAGCATCAGATTATCATTACTAAATATAACAATATTAATGTGCAATTTAACCCTTGCACTGTGCAATGAAAATAAGAGGCTTCCTGAATCATGTATATATACACGAAAATTATTTATTTATTTTATACAAACGATATAGTTATGGAATTTGGAGACATGTGTCGCCTATACTTTCCTCAAATATTGACGAGATAATCTACTTTTGCACACAATTTAGTAAAAATATTTTCGTGTTTTGTAAGTATAATTCAGATTTACTTCATTATTTGTTGATAGTCATTGTTAAACAGGAATCTTTGTTGAAGAATTATTTAGGGAGAGTGAAGACTGACCAGAAGGAACATGATTGGAGGAAGTTGCCATATATTTCAGTGTAATGGATGGGTTTACCTGTCATACACACACAACCCGCACATATAAAGAGAGGAGCTTACGACAACGTTTCGGTCCGACTTGAACCTTTTACAAAGTCACACTAACATAATGGACAGGTAAAAGGGGTATTTATATGCAGGCAGACAGGGGAGGGCACAAGAAAGTGGTGGAGGGGTAATAATGGAGGTAGTAGTGGTAGTAGTAGTAGTAGTGGAGTCAGTCATATTCTATGAAAGGAGCACTGCAATGAAGCTGGCGGCCCGCATGGGGTAAGAACAAGAAAACAGAGCAGGGAAAAATGAAAATAAAATAAAGAAGGACAAATACAAGGCAAAAGAAACGAAAGAAAACCCAGAGGAGAAAGGAGAAAGAGGAGAAGGGGGAAGAGATAGAAGGGGAAGGAATCAGGTAAAGTCACGGGTGTTCTGAAGATTGGAGCATTTAACAATGTAATGGGAGAGGAAAGCATCTACAGAGACAAATCCAGGGCTAAGATTCATACAGGGAAAGTTGTGTATAAGGGAGGATTCCACCAGACGGCGACTGTGAAAGTTGGACGTAGGGTAGACAGTTTTAGCCGGACCGAAACGTCGTCGTAAGCTCCTCTCTTTTTATATGTGCGTGTTGTGTGTGTATTGTTCCAGGCACGGTATTGTGCCTTTTTTTTTATTTACCTGTCATATTTCGTCGCCCTAGACAGGTTTATCTGTCATATTTCGTTTTAATGTAGGGGTTTCCCTGTCATATATTGTCTCACTGGACGTGTTTCTCGGTCATATTTCATCGCCCTGGACAGGTTTCTCTGTTATATTACATCGTCCTGGACAGGTTTCCCTGTCATATTCCATCACCCTGGACGGGTTTCTCTGTCTTATTTTACCGCTCTGGACAGGTTTTCCTGTCATATTTCATCATAATGAACGGGTTTCCCTGTTATATATTGTAGTCATAGACATGTTTCACTGTCATATTCAATCGCCCTAGATGGGTTTTCGTGTCATATTTTACCGCCCTGGACAAGTTTCCTCTCATATTTCGTCGCCCTGGATGGGTTTGCCTGTAAATTTTGACACCCTGGACGGGTTTCCCTGTTATATATTGTCGCCCTGGACAGGTTTCCCTGTCATATTTCGACTTCCTGGACGAGTTGTCCTGTCATATTTCATCCACCTGGAGGAGTTACCTGTAATATATATTTCATCACCCTGGATGGGTTTCCCTGTCATATTTCAATATTGTAATTTTTCGTTGCCCTGGACAGATTTCTCATTTATATTTCATGTCCCTGGACAGGTTTTCTTGTGCAGTTTCAAAGCCCTAGATGGGTTTCCCTGTCATATTTCATCGTCCTGGAAAGGTTTTTCTGTCATATTTCATCGTCCTGGAAAGGTTTTTCTGTCATATTTCATCGCTCTGCAAAGGTTCCCCTCTCAAATTTCGACGCCTTGGACGGGTTTCATTGTCAAATTTCGTGGCTCTGGACGGGTTTCCCTGTCATATTTTGTCGCCCTGGCCAAGTTTCACTCTTATATTTTAACGCCCTGGACAGGTTTCCCATTTACAATTCCTCTCCCTGGACAGGTTTCCGTGTCCAATTTCTATACCCTAGACGGGTTTCTTTGTCATATTTCATCGCCCTGGACAGTTTTCACTCTCATATTTCGTCGCCCTGGAGAGGTTTCCCTGTAAAATATCCAATTTTCCGCTGTCATATTTGATCGCCCTGGACAGGTTTCCCTTTCACATATCGTTGTAATGGACCAGTTTCCCCTGTCATTTATTCTCACCTTGGACGGGTTTGCCTGTATTAGTCCATCGCCCTGGACAGGTTTCTCTGTCATATTCATTGCTATGGAAAGGTTTCCCTCTAATATTTCGTCGCCCTGGACAGCTTTCTGTCATATTTCATCGCCCTGGGTATGTTTCCCTGCCATATTTCATCGCCCTGGGTATGTTTCCCTGTCATATTTCATCGCGCTGGACAGTTTTCACTCTCAAATTTCGATGCCCTGGACGAGTTTCACTGTTATATTTCATGGCCCTGGACGAGTTTCACTGTTATATTTCATGGCCCTGGACGGGTTTCCCTGTAATTTTCGTCGCCCTGGAGTGTTTTCCTGTCATATTTCGTCACCTTGGACAGGTTTCATTGTCAAATTTTATATCCCTGGACGAGTTTCCTAGTAATATTTCGTGGACCTGGACAGCTTATCCTTTCATATTTTATCGCCCTGGATATGTTTCCCTGTTATATTCCATCGCTCTGGACAGGTTTCTCTATCATATTTCAACGCCCTGGACAGGTTTTACTCTCAAACTTCGACGCCCTGGACGGGCTTCCCTGTCATATTTCGTGGCACTGGACGTGTTTCACTGTCATATTTCATCGCCCTGAACAGGTTTCCATGTCATATTCCTTCGCCCTGGACAGGCTTCTCTGTCACATTTCATCGCCCTGGATAGGTTTCCCAGTCATGTTTGGACAGTGTTCAATGTCATATTTGTATGCCCTAGACAGGCTTTCCTGTCATATTGCATCGCCCTGTAGGAGTATTCTGTCATATTTCACCGCCCTGGCTAGGTTTCTCTCTCATATTTCAACGCCCTGGACTGGCTTCACTCTCACAGTTCATCGCTCTAGATGAGTTACACTCATGTGTGTAGACAGACTGACTGTCTGCATAGACAGCCATGCTGTCTGCCAGCTGAGTTCATATTTCGTGCCATGCTAGTTTCCATAGTATTCCGCCAGAGGGCAAACCTGGTAGGCGTACCCACGTCTACCAGACCCGCCCTGGCCCACTCTCACTTGGCGCCCAAACTTCACTCAGACAACAGGCCTACTCCTCTCCCTCTCGCAAGGGGCATGGCCTTTGGCCATGGCCACAAACACGCAGCCTGTTACCCGCACCTTTATTACAAATAAAGTAAGAAGCCTCCGAAGCCTTATCATTTCAACCACGCCTCCAAAACGCCCAAATAACACGTCGTTATAAATGGTGACAGCGGTGCCTCGCAGCTGATGTGTTGAGGGGAGGAAGAGGACTGAAGTTTGTCTTTCAATTCATCACCCTACACAAGAAGCATCCGTCTCTCAACGAGTTATCCTGATGTCGTGTCTGCAAATCTCAGCATCCAGACACAGGTACAAGCAGGATTCAGGCCGAAATTTGTCTAATTGTTCTGCTGTTGTTGTTCAGCTCAGCACAACTATTTCAGCACTTCAGAGGTGAGTTAGTGGTGATTTCCCAGTGTAGCGTCTGTGTGTTGTGGGTGAGGGAGGTAGGCCCCGGCCCTGTCTCTCCCATACACACCCGCTCTAGTGTACGCCGCCACACACCATACACCACTCACTCCCCCTCCTCTATGCTGTTTTCTGTGAATTTCCTTGGAATTCTTGCCAGAACTGTGTATCAGAGTGTCGAGGCCACTCGAGCTACGTGTGACCCGTGTGGGTCTGCGCCTACATCAACCCATGACGTCACGATGCTGCCGACTTCACGACGTCACTCCACTGATGTCACTTCGCGATGTCACCCCATGACATCCATCATGATGTCACTCCAGAACGTCACCTCGCGACGTCACCCACGATGTTGCCTGACGTTCCTCGCGACGTCTGCTGACATCACTCGCGATGTCAGCCTGATATCACCCATGTGATGTCCGAGTGTTCTAGTTTCACAGTGATCATTTTTATTTTCATTATTTTCGAGAAGTTTGAGAGAAGATATAAGTCGAGTGTTCATTATTCCTCTCAGTCAGTGTTCTCACATGTTCGAGTATTACTTATTGACGATTTTTATACAGAAAAGCGTCATTTGCTAATAAGCTATGTTGTACCACATGTGTACTATTGTGCAGTTTTCTCGTGTGTCCTATGTAGCACCTGTGTGTTACTTTGTCCCAGTGTGTGACCCGCGCCCAGCGCCTTGACAGCTGACATTTGTCAGTCCAGGCGTCAGTTACGAGCGTTCGAGCGCCTTGTACAGAAAGCTCTTATTGTTCGCCGCTCGTAGATGCCTTTGCTGAATCGTACCCGCGACGATTCTCCCATCGAGACCGTTCCACTTCACCTCCAGACCGTCAGTCCAGTTATTGCAGATGACCAGTCTGGGGACGCTTACACTGCCCTCTGCTGTAACTTCTACTGTCGAGAGATGTCATTCGCCAAGCCGCAGTTAAGCCTGTTGGCAGGCGACTGTCAGCCTCATGTCACAGCTTCAGTGAGCAGCCTGCACAAAGTTGATGTCACTTTGACTGCTAGCCCACTCACTGCAGTATGGTGTATGCTGTTACGACCTCCAGATGTTTCGCCGAGTCGTCCCTGTCACGACTCACTCCACACTCGCCAGCAGCGACACCTCCAGCGACAGTACCAGTCGAGGAATGTCCTCCTGAGTCGCTTGCCAGTCCTGTCCTGTTGCGACTACTGACGACGCCTCACTCGAGGGCACCAGCAGTTGTGCCCCAGGTTGAGTGAAAACTGCAGGGACTACTACGATGTCTGCTTCACCTCCCAGAGGAGACCGTAACCTGTTACGTCACAGCTCAGCGTCAGCTGTGTCTCCGTGTTGCAGTATGTGTCCAGACGCAGGAAGGCGAGCAGTGCTGCATCGACGCTCACTGCCTTAGACCACGAAGCACACCGTTTTTTTCTTCCTTCTCTGGAGGAAGTTTTTTTTTTTCTATGTCCATATGTTTATGTATATATGTATTTTTCTTGTTCTGTGACCTGTTCTTGCGAGAGAGAGACCCTAGTTTTTTTTAATGCCATTCATGGTCGGGTCGACCATGGGTAGCGTGACCGAGCGATGTAGACAGACTGACTGTCTGCATAGACAGCCATGCTGTCTGCCAGCTGAGTTCATATTTCGTGCCATGCTAGTTTCCATAGTATTCCGCCAGAGGGCAAACCTGGTAGGCGTACCCACGTCTACCAGAGCCCCCAACCCACTCTCTGGCGCCCAAACTTCACTCAGACAACAGGCCTACTCCTCTCCCTCTCGAAAGGGGCATGGCCTTTGGCCATGGCCACAAACACGCAGCCTGTTACCCGCACCTTTATTACAAATAAAGTAAGAAGCCTCCGAAGCCTTATCATTTCAACCACGCCTCCAAGAACACTCCAAATAAAATTGGTTATATGTGTCATCTCCCCTAGACGGGTTTCATTGTCATATTTCATCGTCCTGGACGGGTTTCATTGTCATATTCCATCGTCCTGGACGGGTTTCATTGTCATATTTCATCGTCCTGGACGGGTTTCATTGTCATATTTCATCGTCCTGGACGGGTTTCATTGTCATATTTCATCGTCCTGGACGGGTTTCATTGTCATATTTCATCATCCTGGAAGGGTTTCATTGTCATATTTCATCGTCCTGGACGGGTTTCATTGTCATATTACATCGTCCTGGACGGGTTTCATTGTCATATTTCATCGTCCTGGACGGGTTTCATTGTCATATTTCATCGTCCTGGACGGGTTTCATTGTCATATTTCATCGTCCTGGACGGGTTTCATT
>WNWK01058204.1:0-10524 GCA_009830355.1 Cherax destructor | reverse complement strand
TTCGTCCTCAGGGGGCTTTCTTTGCAGGATCGTGTGTGTGTGTGTTGTATGAATGTGTGTGTGTTTACTCACCTAATTGTACTCACCTAATTGGATTGCAGGGTCGAGAATCAACTCCTGGCCCCCCTCTTCACTGTCTGCTACTGGGTCTCTTCTCTTCCTGCTCCATGAGCTTTATCATACCTTTGTCTTAAACTATGTATGGGTCCTGCCTCCACTATATTGTTTGCTAGACTATTCCACTTCCTGACTACTCTGTGGCTGAAGAAATGCTTCCTAACATCCCTTTGACTCATCTGAGTTTTCAACTTATGCCTCTTTTCTGTGTTCCCTCTCTGGAACATCCTGTCACTATCTACCTTGTCGATTCTTCACAGTATTTTGTATGTCGTTATCATGTCTCTTCTAACCCTTCTGTCCTCCAGTGTTGTTAGTCCTATTTCCTCAACTTTTCTTCATAGGACAGTCCCCTGAGTTGTGGAACTAACCTTGTCGCAAACCTTTGTACTTTCTCTAATTTCTTGACGTGCTTGACCAGGTGTAGGTTCTAGACTGGTGCTGCATACTCTAGTATGGGCCTGATGTACACGGTGTACAGTGTCTTGAACGATTCCTTGTTAAGGTAACGGTACGCTAATCTTAGGTTTGCCAGTCGCCCATATGCTGCCGCAGTTATCTGGTTGATGTGTGCTTCCGGAGACGTACTTGGTGTTATACTCACCCCAAGGTCTTTCTCCTTTGGCGAGGTTTGTAGCCTTTGTCCACCTAGCCTGTACTCTGTCAGCAGTCTTCTTGCCCTTCTCCGATCTTCATGACTTTGCATTTAGTGGGATTAAATTGAGAAGCCAGTTGCTGACAAGATGTCAAGCTTGTCCAGGTCTCTTTGAAGTCCTGCTTGGTCCTCATTCGATTTGATTCTCTCATTAATTTCACATCATCTGCGAACAGAGACACTTCTGAGTCTTTCCGTCCGTCATGTCATTCACATATACCAAGAATAGAACTGGTCCTAGGACTGACCCTCCGTACCCTGCTCACACAGGCACCCATGTGTGTGTGTTAGTTAGTTACCATTTTGTCCTAGGCACATGTCGATTTGACACTAGGCCTGCTGTATGTATCTCTGTGTGTAAAGAAACACTTTGAAATATTTCCGCCTGTGTGTGTGTATATGTGTGAGTGTACTCACCTAATTGTGGTTGTGTGTGTGAGTGTGTGTGTGTGTGTATGTGTGTGTGTGTATGTGTGTGTTAGTTACCATTTTGTCCTAGGCACATGGCGTGTATGTGTACTCACCTAATTGTACTCACCTAATTATGGTTGCAGGGTCGAGACTCAGCTCCTGGCCCGCCTCTTCGCTGTCCGCTACTGGGTCTCTGCTCTCCTGCTCCATGAGCTTTATCATACCGTCTTAAAACTGTGTGTGTGTGTGTGTGTGTGTGTGTGACCCAACAATTAATATTTGCACCAAGAACTCATTACAGTTGTGACCAGGTGTGGACTAGTGAATTGCTCATTACCTTATAATTTGTTCATGATTGTAACCATGTATAAACATAAGTAAATTTACTTACATGATTCATTACCTTTGTAACTTGTGAGTTCATTAGCTTTGTAACTTGCTCAGCTATCAAAACTTTGGGGCCCAGTCCCTGGACCCATTATGTACCTCTGTAATCTTTTGACTACCACCCATAGGATGGGTTTGGGGTGCATAATAAAAATATTAAACTAAAGACCCACCGTATGGGGGTCATGGTGCTGGTACCCAAGGGGCAGGAGGGGGAGTCAATTAGAGATTATCGTGCAATATAGTTGATGTGTGCTGATTACAAAATTTTTGCTAGAATAATAGGAAATAGAATTAAGAAGGTACTGGGGAGAATTATAGATCAGGGGCAATTTGGCATTCAGGAGTGCAGCATGTGTACTGGACATGGTAGGATACAGGACTTTATAGAAGGTCGGGAAGGTGGGGGGGTCCTGTCATAAGCTGGCAAACAGCTTATGACAGTGTAGAGAGGGGTATGTTACAGTCGATATTGCAGAAGCAGGGGTTTCGTGAAGAGCTAGTGGCATGGGTAAATACCTTGTATAACGGAGCTTTGGTGCGAGTACAGGTGAATGGGAGGGTGGGGGACGTGGTGAGTACTGGACGGTGTTTGCGACAGGGATGTCTCTTGTCGCAAATACTGTTTGCATGAACATAAGAAAGGAGGAACACTGCAGCAGGCCTGTTGGCCCATACTAGGCATGTCCTTCACATTCTATCCCACTAACAGAATATTTTTTCAAACCAATCTTCAATGCTACCCAAGAAGTGAGCTTTGATAATTCTATTTACTCATGTGCAATTCCCACTCAAATCCAACCCCTCACACTCATGAATTTATCCAACCTAAATTTGAAACTACCCAAGGTCCTTGCTTCAATAACCCTATTAGGCAGACTGTTCCACTCATCAACTACCCTATTTCCAAACCAATACTTTAGTATATCCTTTCTAAATCTAAACTTATCTAATTTGAATCCATTATTGCGGGTTCTCTCTTGGTGAGATATTCTCAAGACCTTATTTATATCCCCTTTGTTAATACCCATTTTCCACTTGTATACTTCGATCATGTCTCCCCTCATTCTTCGTCTTACAAGTGAATGTAATTTTAGGGTCTACAATCTTTCATCATACGGATATGGGGTGCACAATAAACTAGCCACTTCGGTGGCAAAATCTATCTCATACGGAAGATTTCTAATGCTATGTATTAATTTAGTCATTCTACGCTGAATGTTTTCTAATGAATTAATATCCATTCTGTAATATGGAGACCAGAATTGAGCTGCATAATCTAGGTGAGGCCTAGATTATGCAGCTGTAATATAACCTCTGTACTTCTGTTGCTTACACTTCTTGATATAAATCCCAGTAATCTGTTTGCCTTATTACATACGCTTAGGCATTGCTGTCTTGGTTTAAGGTTGCTGCTTACCATAACCCCCAATCTGTATGGCTAAGTTCTATGTTATTTAACTTATAAGTGCTTGGGTTATGGACACTCCCATTTTATCGGTTAATTGCAGAAGACGTAGGGGAGGGAAGAGCAGAGAACGGTAGTGCAACAGGTATAGTGGGATATGTAGACTATACAACTGTCTTAGTGGGAGGAGGAGGGGCTTTAAAATGTAGGCAGGATTATACATATTTTCGGGATGCGATTGGGATGAAGGTCAACCGAGCTAAATCTAAATTGTTGGAGGTGGGCACATGGGTGGGGAGAGAATTAGGGGCTAGGTACGTGTGGACCGTCGTGGGGAGTTTGAAAATATGTGGAGTAGTTTATACGAATGACACACAGATGGCTAGGAGGGAAAAATTCATCTGCAGGGTGGGGGTGCCTTGCGATGGATGGTAGGATGGAGACCGGGGATATTTCCTTGTTGCAACAAGTGATCGGGGTTAATACACTTATATATAGCAAATTATGGCATGTGACAGCAATATATCCTTTGATTGCCGGGGATGTGCAGGAGTTACAGAGGTGGGTCTTAAGGTATGTTTGAGGGTATAGGCAGCCTTGGTTGCAGGTTGCATAAGGAGGTGGTCATGTCATGGGTGGGGTTTGGAGGGATGGGGTTTATTCCCTTACAAAGGTGGCTGCAGGGAGTGTATGAAACAGAGGTATATAGGGTGGGGAAGCATGGTAGGAGGGTTGGGATGATGATGGGATGACATTAAAAGGTGGTGGGGGGGGAGGGAGTTAAAGGTGTGTGAGGCAATGTTGAGGCTTTTATTAACTGTATGGGAGAATCGGAGATTGAGGGTAGGTTTTTGGGGAGGGTGGGAGGAATGATGGAGGTAGTGCAGGGGGAAGCTACTTACTCGATGTATGGACTGATGAAGCCACTGTGTGGCGAAACGTTTCCTCAATAAAGATACCCAAGTGTTGCATATGTGTCTAATTTACCAACTCGTCGGTTCTCTGAACCATTCATTCACATCCTGTCTGACACTGCAACATCTTGGTATCTTAATACATGGATTTCTTCGCTTGCCTATTCCTTGGGCACGACCTACTTCCACATTGAACAAATGTGACACCTCCTACAACTGCTGCACCTCTCCTGTCTACAGTATATAAGCTTCCTCTGCTCATATGCTGTTATTCTATTCAAGATTGATGGACTGACAACATCGACTCAAGATTGAGGGCCTGACAACCTCACACTCCTGTTCTTCACGATTCTCCTTTGTATGGACTGATGAAGCCACTGTGTGGCGAAACGTTTCCTCAATAAAGATACCCAAGTGTTGCATATGTGTCTAATTTACAAACTTGTCGGTTCTCTGAACCATTCATTCACTTACTCGATGTATAATTGGAGGGGTCTTGGGGGGGGTTTAGAACATAAGAAAGGAGGAACACTGCAGCAGGCCTGTTGGCCCATACTAGGCAAGTCCTTCACATACCCAACCCATTAACAGAATAAACGCTACCCAAGCAATAAGCTTTGCCAATGGTAATTACTCATGTGCAAGTCCCACTCAAATCCAACCCCTATCACTAATGGAAAAATAAACACATAAGCAGTATAATGTGATCCTTTATTGACAACGTTTCGCCCACGCAGTGGGCTTTATCGAGTCACAGACAGATCTACCTGGAAAATGAGCAACATAGAGATATATATAGGGTACAGTCAGGTGGAGAATGCTGGGTCAGGTGGAGAAAGCTGCATGTGAGTCTTAAAAGTAGTGTGAAAACATGGTGTGACTTAAAGGACCTGCAGTGTACCATTCTTGAGTTCTAGGTGGGATAGCGTTGAAGAAGTTTCTTGGCAATAGGTTCAGCTATGTTGTAGAAGCCGTTGTTCTGGTTGAAGTTGTTGGATATACAGATGAGTGATGGTTCTAGGATTCTTCGGTATTGCGTGTTGTCTTCTCTGGCGATGAGTCTTGCGTTTCTGTAGTTGATTAAATGGTTGTGTAAATTTCGGTGTTGAACACAGGCATTTCTTGAGTCGTCAGATCTGCCTGCGTACTGGTGTTCTGAAATGCGTGTTTGTAGGTCTCTGGATGTTTCGCCAACGTATAATTTGCTGCAGCCATTACAAGGGATTGTGTATACCCTGCCGTGGATTGAAGTTTTTCCTGTCTGTTACTGGTAATCACATTATACTGCTTATGTGTTTATTTTTCCATTGTGTCGGTATTTTATACCATTTATATCCCTATCACTAATGTATTTATCCAACCTAAATTTGAAACTACCCAAGGTCTTAGTTTCAATAACCCTACTAGGCAGACTGTTCCACTCATCAACTACCCTGCAGTATACGTGGAGAGAGTTCCAGGGATCAACGGCCCTGTGGCCTGGTCTGTGACGAGGCCTCATGTTGGATCAGAGCCTGATCAACCAGGCTGTTACTGCTAGCTGCACGCAGTCCAACATACGAACCACAGCCTGGCTGGTCAGGTACCGACTTTAGGTGCCTGATCAACCAGGCTGTTACTGCTGGCCGCACACAGTCCAACATACGAATCACAGCCTGGCTGGTCAGGTACCGACTTTAGGTGCCTGTCCAGTGCCTGCTTCAAGACAGCCAGGGGTTTGTTGAAGATGAGGTCCAGCATATTCTCTAATCTTGTGGGCTCTACTATATGCTGGTTTAAGGTGAACTTGGTGCAGAGATTTAAAAGTTCATGCATGTGTGAATTTTCATCTGAGCTGCCTCCTGGTGTTATCTCTGCTACCACATTGTTTGCAATGTTCCTCCATTTTAGGTGCCTGAGGTTGAAATCCCCCAGTAGCAAAATGTTGGGGGCTAGAACATTTTCCAGACAGTGGTCAATTTTCAGAAGCTGTTCCTGGAATTGTTGGGACGTTGCATCCGGGGGCTTGTAGACAACCAGGTTTTGATTCTCGACCTTTATTGCTAATACTTCAACTACATCATTTGAGGCATTTAGTAGTTCTGAATGTGTAGTTTTTAAATAAAATATAAAAAAAAGTTCCTAGAATTTCTGAGAGGGTTTTCCAGGTCTTTTCATATCACCTTTAAAGTTATGTAATCTGTTCTCATAATAAAAAATTTTAACCTTGTTATCAGGCTGGTTAGGTTTGATGAGTAACGTTTTGTTTGGTCTCTTGTTATTTGACCCATTCTCTACTGTTTTCATATAGGTGTTTTATATTAATGGATTTGAGAACACTGGGTGTTAGCCAGGGACTGTTTAGTCTCTTAACTGTGATCTGTTTAGTTTTTTTTAGGGCAATGCATGTTATAGAGGTATTGGCTCTTTTTAAGAAAATTATTAATACATATGTCAGTATCTGTATGGATGTCTACCTCGGTTTGCCAGTCGAGGTTTAACATACCTGGCGTTTACCTGGAGAGAATTCCAGGGGTCAACGCCCCTGCAGCCCGGTCTGTGACCAGGCCTCCTGTTGGACCAGAGCCTGATCAACCAGGCTGTTACTGCTGGCCGCACGCAGTCCAACGTACGAACCACAGCCTGGCTGGTCAGGTACCGACTTTAGGTGCCTGTCCAGTGCCTGCTTGAAGACAGTCAGGGGTTTGTTCGTAATCCCCCTGATGTATGCTGGGAGGCAGTTGATCAATCTTGGGCCCCTGACACTTATTGTTTTGTCCCTCAACGTGCTAGTGGCACCCCTGCTCTTCACTAGGGGGATGTTACATCGCCTGCCGAGTCTTTTGCTTTCGTAGGGAGTGATTTTTGTGTGCAAGTTTGGTACTAAGCCCTCGAGAATTTTCCATGTGTATATAATAATGTATCTCTCCCTCCTGCGTTCTAGAGAGTACAGGTTTAGGAACTTCAAGCGTTCCCAGTAATTGAGGTGGTTTATCGCAGTTATGCGTGCGTGAAAGTTCTCTGCACATTTTCAAGGTCAGCAATTTCACCCGCGTTGAAAGGTGCAGTTAGTGTGCAGCAATATTCCAGCCTAGATAGAACAAGCGATCTGTAAAGTGTCAACATGGGCTTGGTATCCCTGGTTTTGAAGGTTCTCATTATCCATCCTGTCATTTTTCGAGCAGATGCAATTCCTACTTTGTTATGGTCCTTGAAGGTGAGATCCTCTGACATGATCACTCCCAGGTCTTTGACATTAGTTTTTCGCTCTATTGTGTGGTTGGAATTATTTTTGTACTCCGATGAGATTTTAATTTCTTCACGTTTTCCGTATCCGAGTAATTGAAATTTCTCATCATTGAACTTCATATTGTTTTCTGCAGCCCATTTAAAGATTTGGTTTATGTCTGCTTGGAGTCTTGAAGTGTCTTCAACGGTGGACACTGTCATACAGATTCGGGTGTCATCTGCAAAGGAAGACACAGCACTGTGGCTTATATCCCTGTCAATGTCTGATATGAGGATGAAGAATAGGATGTTAAATTAGACACATATGCAACACTTGGGTATCTTTATTGAGGAAACGTTTCGCCACACAGTGGCTTCATCAGTCCAATACAAAGTAGAAAGGTGTAAGGAGAGGAGGAGTTTGAGGTTATCAGTCCCTCGGCCTGGAGTCGATGTGTTCAGTCCATCAATCTTGTTAGAAGTGTAGCACAAGGCCGTAGAGGTGGCTTATATGCTGTAATCAGGTGAGATGCAGCAGGAGGAGGCAGGTCATAGTGGTATCAACCACTAGTCGAAGTAAGTCCTTGTCCAAAGGTTTGGACAAATGTTGAAGAATCCCTTTGTATCAAGATCCCAAGAAGTTGCTGTGTCAGACAGGATGTAGATGAATGGTTCAGAGAACCGACAAGTTGTTAAATTAGACACATATGCAACACTTGGGTATCTTATTGAGAAACGTTTCGCCACACAGTGGCTTCATCAGTCAATACAAGTGAAGGTGTAGGAGAGGAGGAGTTTGAGGTTATCAGTCCCTCGGCCTGGAGTCGTTGTTCAGTCCATCAATCTTGTTAGAGTGGCACAAGGCCGTAGAGGTGGCTTATATGCTGTAATCAGGTGAGATGCAGCAGGAGGACTTACTTCGACTAGTGGTTGATACCACTATGACCTGCCTCCTCCTGCTACATCTCACCTGATTACAGCATATAAGCCACCTCTACGGCCTTGTGCTACACTTCTAACAAGATTGATGGACTGAACACATCGACTCCAGGCCGAGGGACTGATAACCTCAAACTCCTCCTCTCCTTACACCTTTCTACTTTGTATTGGACTGATGAAGCCACTGTGTGGCGAAACGTTTCCTCAATAAAGATACCCAAGTGTTGCATATGTGTCTAATTTAACAACTTGTCGGTTCTCTGAACCATTCATCTACAAGAATAGGATGGGAGCAAGTACTGTGCCTTGTGGAACAGAGCTTTTCACAGTAGCTGCCTCAGACTTTACTCTGTTGACTACTGCTCTTTGTGTTCTACATGTTAGGAAATTATAGATCCATCTACCAACTTTTCCTGTTATTCCTTTATCACGCATTTTGTGTGCTATTACACCATGGTCACACTTGTCAAAGGCTTTTGCAAAATCTGTGTATATAACATCTGCATTATGTTTATCTTCTAGAGCATCCAGGACTTTGTCGTAGTGGTCCAGTAGTTGGGACAGACAGGAGCGGCCTGCTCTAAACCCATGCTGTCCTGGGTTGTTCAATTGTGGGTATCTAGATGGGTGGCGATCTTGCTTCTTAGAACCCTTTCAAAGATTTTTATGATATGGGACGTTAGCACAATTGGTCTGTAGTTCTTTGCTATTGCTTTACTGCCCCCTTTGTGGAGTGGGGCTGTCTCTTGTTTTTAGTAACTGCGGGACGATCCAGTGTCCATGCTCCTCTCCATAGGATGCTAAAAGCATGTGATAGGGCTTCTTGCAGTTCTTGATGAACACGGAGTTCCATGAGTCTGGGCCTTGAGCGGAGTGCATAAGCATGTCATTTATTGCCTTTTCGAAGTCATTTGGCGTCGTGGTGATGTCAGAAAGGGATGCATCTGTCAAGTTCTGTGGCACTCTCATAAAAAATCATTTAGGTTTTCGATTTTCAGTCTGGTTAGTGGCTCGCTGAGACTTAAAGTAACTCACTCATTTCCTTGCTGTCATCTGTGTAGGACCCATCCCGTTTAAGTAGGGGCCCAATACTTGTTGTTGTTCTAGACTTTGATTTTGCATAGGAAAAGAAATACTTTGGGTTTCTTTCAATTTCATTTATGGCTTTTAGTTCTTCCGTTTTTGGGTATGTCCAAATGAGACCGAACTGTAGAATAAAATCACATCGATATTAAAAGATGACAACACCTAATCGGACTTCATAAAAACATGACAGCTTTCTATAACAGTTGGGAAAGTAAAAATCAGGGCCAGATGGGGCTACCGCCCTGGTACAGATGTTGAAATGGTAGCCATTAAATGTAAGAATGGAGAAATAAATGATGGTGACCTGAAGAAGAACAGTAGCTCTAGTGAAATATAGATAGGAAACAGGTGTAGACAAGGACACACACAAAACAGTGTTACAAACTAGCAATACCACGGTAGATAGTAAACAAGGGGATGCCCAGGGAAGTACTGAAGATAAATTACCGGAAAAAGTTGAAGGCTCCATTGTTAACATTAGTAACGAAGACAGACACGAGACAGGAACACACCCACCAATGGGGAACATAGTCACAAAAAACAGGGCAAACGGAAACCAGGCCTATGTGAATATTATGCTCTTGGTATCTGCAGGCATGGAAAATCTGGGAAATCAGATGGGACATACAATTATGATCACCCCATAAAATGCCGTGCCCATACGAAAACAGGAAAATGCACCTCCGTCCTGTAAGTTTTCCACCCTGAAATGTGCACACATCAATTCAGGAAAGACAGTGCTATAACTTATATTGCCAGGCATACCACCTAAAGAGTACGAGGCGACACAGAACATCCAGACCATGGCAAAACCTGGTGGCCACAGCCACACCGGAGAGAGGGTTTTTAGTGCCAGGAAGGAAAAAAAGCTGGCAGGAAATGACAGAAATTGTACACCAACTGCAATAACTTCTGGAGTGGAATCACAGTCAATGGCCTCCACTCCAATACAACAGATATTAGTGCAGGAAAAAGACCCCCTCCCCATACCACCAATCCAACAACATTCATCTTTGCAAATATTCAGGGTCTAAAGCCAGCAACAAACAACAAAATACCTTACATCCGTGGACTCCTCACAAAGTCAAATGCTATGTTTGCGGCTTTACAGAGACCCACATAAGGGATCACTTGGACAATGAAATATGGATCCCTGGCTACATCCTATACAGATGTGACAGAGTGAACAGGCAAAAAGGGGGTTGGCCTGTATATCACAGAGTCACCTATATGTTCAGAACTACTAAATGCCTCAAATGATGTAGTTGAAGTATTAGCAATAAAGATCAAGAATCAAAACCTGGTCATCGTGGTTGTAATCAAGCCTTCGGATGCAACGTCCCACAATTCCAGGAACAGCTTCTGAAAATTGACCACTGTCTGGAAAATCTTCTAGCTCC
>WNWK01058203.1:0-10524 GCA_009830355.1 Cherax destructor | reverse complement strand
ATAATGAGAAAAAAAACCCCGATTTTTTTAAAACAGCGACTTTGCAGTCGTTTTTATGGTTTTTATTGATTTATTCCTTTTTCTGGTCTCATTTGATGAAGGGAAGATATTTCAAAATAAAATGATTTTGATTGGTATGACAATGACAATCCTTTGGGAAATTGGCTCGACAAAATGTTCGTTTTTTTGACGTGTTAAAGAGTAAACCCCAACCATGCCCCAATCACATCAACTGGCTTTTTTATATTCATGCACAAGTGCTAAAAATTTATTTATACCTTTTTTACAGTGATGCTTTGTATACATAACAGTAAATCTTCTTTTTTTTGTGAAAAAAAATTTTAAAAATGAAAAAAAAAGTAATGGAACGGGGGCCTGGAGAGGGATAATGAACAGAGCATGTTTTTTATGCCAGGAATGTCTGCCTTTTTTTACTCTGGACCCTTTTTTAAATTGGCATTTTTAAAATTTTTGGGGAAAAATTGGGGAAAAATTGCCATTTTCTATTTTTTTGGGTAGATGAAATTGGTAAATAGGCGGTTTCTTGCTCAATCGATAGAAGAAATCGAGTTTGGGAAATAGCTATTTTGGAGAAAAAAAATTTTGGAATTTAAAAGGGGGGCCCAAAGTGGGAAAAATCCCGATGGTAATTTGTCATGGCTCCCCAAACCCGGGAAAGCATAATTCGTTTTTTGAAAAATTTTTATATTTTTGGTGGCTTTATGACAAAATTTTTTCCCTTTCTATCATTTCATAAAAAAAAATTTTTTTTTTTTTTTTCCCAAAAATTTTTTTGCCCCAGGAACACTTTTCCTCAAAAGGCCTGTCGCCCCCCAAAAGGGGGTTAAAAAGTGCGGCATTGTTCTTCCCTTTTCCCCAGGACTCAAGTCCCTAAATCAATTAACTGGTTTCCCTGAACCCCTTCAAAATGCCCTGCTCACACCCAACAGATCGTCATGCCCCAAAAACCATTGTCTCCATTCCCCCTTCAACAGCTCACATTCTTGCTGGAAGCCCAAAACCCCGCCCAAAAACCCCCCTTCCCCCCCTTCCTCCAACCTTTCTGGGGGACAACCCCCACCCCCCCTTTCCCTTTCCCCCTACAGTTTATCCCCTTCTCCAAGTCATTCTACTTTTTATCCATTCTCTCTAAATGACCCCACCCTAAAAATCCCTCTTCAGCCCTCTGACAAATACTTTTTGTAACTCCACCCTCCAATTTTCCCCATTCTGAATTTTCTGTAATATTTACACCCCACATTGTTAGCAGGACATCTACTGCCTCCACCTTTCCCCCTTTTTCCCCTCAGCTTTTTCAACCCATGTTCACCCATAAAAGAGTGTTTACCACTATACTTTTTAATTCCCTTCTTTCCCCCCATGGATCGTTTTTGTCCCCAAGATACCTAAAGCACCCTCCCCTTTTTTCCTTCATCAATTCTAGGGTTTTAAAAATCATCCTTCATAAACCCACCCCTGACAAACCCCCAAATTTTGAAAACATTTATTTTTTCCATAATCCCCCCCCAATGTGATACCCAAAATTTTTTTTTTAAAAACGTTTGATCCTCACCCCTCTTTTTCATTTTCCCCTTTTTAACTTTCACCTTTCCCCCTCAGTAGGTTGGTAGCAGCAACCCCCGGAGGTATACCATCCTGTCAGGTGACTGTGCAAACCAAACTGTTTAATGATGGTAGGATTGCTTTTTTTTCTGTCTCATAAACATGCAAGTTTTCATGTATTCTTGCTTTCATCCTTGTCACACTCGCTTAATTTTTTTGTTACCCTCACATTTTTCTTTGTTTTTTTTCTTAATAGTTCTTTTCTTTTTTTTTTTTTCATATCCATGGGGAATGGAAAAAGAATCTTTTCCTAAATGGTTTGAAAAAATCAATAAAAGCCGGGGCAATGGTTAAAACCCCCTTTTCCCCCGATACACTAAAAAAAAAAAAAAACAAAAAAATGCCAAATTGGGGCGGGAAAATAAAACCAAATTTGGGGGGCACTAGGGGAACGTATATACGTTTGGCCTTTAAAGGTTAAATAAAAAAAACCCCTTAACTGTTTACAAGTTTAAAAGTTTCGTTCCAGGCTGTGATGTTATGTTTACTTTTTTTGGGTTATTAGCCTCCCCTGATCAGGCTGAACCGAAAGGTTTTCGGTATTGACTGAAAGGTTGGGGCCCCCAAACCCCCAAATCATAAAAGGGGGAAAAAAAAACCCCTTAAAATATAGCAAAAAAAAATGCTTGGTTGGTGTTTGCCCTATCCTGTTGTTCCACTTTCAAGTGCTAATGAAATCATTTTTTAAAGTGACCCTTTTAAAAAGGGAAGGAAATATCCGGGGCAGTGGTGAAGGACTCTTATCGGGGAATTAAACCCCCTCTTTTGGGGATCAAACGTTATTTTTCCCCCCCAGGCACTATAAACCTTACCGGGTTTCCCTCATGAATATAAAAAAGTACGGAAGGGATTTAATTATTTGTTTTTTTTCTTTAAGGGGAAATTCCATAAAAAAAGAGACCTTATACAATACGGGGAACATGTTCTTTTAAAATGAAAAAAGTTCTGGGGGAAACATTTCCGAAAAATTTAATGTTTTGTAAGTGTTCATTATATACCTTTTTAAACAGTTATGTCCATACTGAATGTAAAAGATAGTCATTTTTATTCTTTATTTTTTCCAAAATGTACTTTTGTACTTTCTCAGAAAGTAATTGAATTTCTGTTTTGAATGTGCAGTTCCTTGTAAAAAGTAAGTTACGGGATCATTTTTTTTAATTTAGTACTCTAATTTTAGGTAAAAATTATTTTTTTTGGGGGGGTTCACAGATTGAAAGCATGTCGAGAAAATGGCAGTAAGGACACAGAAGGTGCTAATTTACTTCATCGTGAGGATGGCCCACCTCCATCAGGCACTGTACAGTGGCTCAACATGCGATCGTGGTGTCAGTCTCATCACCACATCCGAGCACGAAAGCGTATGTTTCAGAAGAGGCCTCCTGCAAAAATTGTGAGTTTACTAAGATGATTATTTTTCATCCTAGACTGAAAAGTGCAAGGTAGTCTGAATGCAGATGGATTGTGTGATGCACTGACAATTAAGACATTCATGTCTTCTCTGGACTATAAATCTTTGGAAGCATTTTTCTCAGAGATTTTGTAATTGATTGTGTTTTTAATTATTTATGTACTTTTTTCAGATTGAGTACTACACAGAAAAAGTCTTCACAACTCCTCCTAATGTTCACAGTGATTTTTCACGTCTTGCTCGAGTTTTGACAGGCACTACTGTGGGGCTTGTTCTTGGTGGTGGAGGAGCAAGAGGAGCGCACACATTGGCATGATTAAGGCTATAAGGGTGGGTATAAATGTGATTTTTTTTATTGAATGCTATGTCATTTGAAGGGCAAGATTCAGGTTAATATTTTGTGTTCCAGACTGTGAAGACTGAATACTACTTTATTTAGTCCAGAACAGGTTGACCATCACTAATCCGGCATCATTGGGACCTGTAGGGTGCCGGATTAGTGATTTTGCCAGATTACAGAGTACAGTTAGGTTAGAATACATTAACCTGACAGCGCTTACGTATTGGCATTTCGCCCACTTACACCCTATTTTTTGGCCCATTCCATGTTCCGGTCTACCAAACTCGTAGCTATTTCACCAGTATCTCTACTCTGTCGATTGAGTACAAGAAACCACCTATTTACCTATTTCAGCTACCCAAAAGTGGTCAGAAATACATAATTTGGCCAATTTTCACAAATTTCAAGAAATGTGTTCAGAATCTGCCGAGCAGGCAGGAGTAGTCGTTATTAGATGTACTACAACACATAACAGTGGCCTCAGTCGTTCAGTTCATGCTGAGACTGAACCTTAGAACCCCCCCTTGGACACAGTACGGTCACCAATCACTGGGTAACACTGAGCTGAGTTCGGGCTCTTGATCGCGTCCCAGGATTGTCCTGTGCTCAGAATCGGCTGATAGGGCCCTCGTATTGGCCATTCAGAGCTGATAGGCGAACGATATGACTGTAATAAGTTATTGGACCTAATAAACAATGCAGACATTCCTGGACTAAAATAACATTTTCTCTGTTCATTAGTCTCTGCTTTCCAGGCCCCTTATATTACTTCTTAATTTCCATTTTGAATTTTTATTCACACAAAAATATATTTAATGTTATGCAGACTACTGCATTATTGTAATACAGTGGTCCTCGGTTTCGCAAAATTGTTTCAGAATGCTGCTCAAGTGCCATTACTGAACGAATTTACTTCCTAAGAAATAATGTCACGTAGGTTAGTCTGTTTCAGACCCCCAAAAATACACTTACAACAGCACTTACGAAAATACACTTACATAAATGTTCGAGTTTGGAGATGCACGAAAACCGAGGGACCACTGTAATTGTATAAATAATGTCAGCCCATTCGTGACTGTGTATTAGACCGGCCAGTTGGACACGTATTGGACGGTGACGTCATTTGTTTACTCTTGAATATTGGCAAAAATTAAATATGTCTGCTACTTTAGCCTCAATTTCAAGGTATAGTGGACGCTCGGGTTTCGTTGAAAATTATTTTTAGAATGCTGTTTGAGTGCCGTTACCGAACGAATTTGTTCCCATAAGGACAAATGTAAATTAGATTAGTCATTTCAGACCCCCAAAAATACACTTACAAAAGCACTTACGAAAATACTCTTACATAATTGTTCGAGTTTGGAAGTGAACGAAAACCGAGGGTCCACTGTACTTTCTCTTGTAAAACTTATAAAAATCAGATATATTTCTGTAATATATCTTCTATCAAATGAGAATAAAAAAAACAAGAAGTCAAACATAAAAACACTACGAAAATACACTGTAAAGTCGCTGTATTACACCAAAAATGGTCACAGTTTATCTGAGTGAGCTGAGCTCATAGCGACTGACAGTGGCTTCAAACCCACTTTATCTTTAATGGACAATGTACGGTGTATGTGCTTTACACAATGAGAAGCATTTCTTTTATTCGTTGGAACCATGGCTAGGGCTAAAAGTGAGCAGGTTATAACAATAAATGGAGAAAAAGAAGTTGGAATGACATTTGTCGCAAGTAGCGTCACCAAAAGAGTAGCAGCAGGTTGGTGTGGTGACCCCGGAAATTTGAAAATATTCTAGCCAAAATTAGTGCCAGATTGTTGATGGAACTGGATTACTGATTGCCAGATTAGTGATGGCTGACCTGTACAGGCTAAGATGTTAGGTATACCTGGAGAGGGTTGCAGGGGTCAATGCCCCTGCGGCTCGGTCAGAGACCAGGTCTCGTGGTGGATCAGGGTCTGATCAACCAGACTATTACTGCTGGCTGCATGCAAACTGACGTACAAACCACAGCCCGGCTGGTCAGGTACTGACTTTAGGTGCCTATCCAGTGCCTTCTTGAAGACAGCCAGGGGTCTATTTGTAATCTCCCTTATGTATGCTGGGAGGCAGTTGAACAGTCTTACTTAAGAACATAAGATTGGAGGAACACTGCAGAAGGCTTACTGGCCCATACAAGGCAGGTACTTATCAAAACTACCCCTACCAAAAGCTATCCAAGAATTTACTCCCGTACCCACGACACCAATCAAACCCAGCCACTCCCACTCATATGTTTGTCCAAGCTCTTTTTAAAGCTACCCAAGGTTCTAGCCTCGATCACCCTACTCGGAAGATTGTTCCATGCATCCACAACTCTGTTTGAAAACCAGTACAGTGAACCCCCGGTGCTCGACAGCGTCGGAGCTCGGCCAAATCGGTGTTCGTTTTTTTTTTAACAATATTTTTGACTTGGTATTAGGTGGCCACTCGGAGTTGGGCGAGTTGGCTATCCGTCCTGGATGCGTACGTGTGGCCGTGGCCCAGCTGGGCACCCAGGCACTCAGTGTGTTATTGTTTACAAGCGAGCGAACACTACCCATGCACCACCCATGCATTCATACCATATATATTGTCATTATTCCAGTGGTTTTAGTGCTTGCAACTGCTAAATAAGCCACCATGGGCCCCAAGAAAGCACCTAGTACCAAGCCTGTGGTAAAGAATGTCAGAAATACGGTAGAATTAAAGAAGGAGATGATAGCAAAATATGAAAGTGGAGTGCGTGTCACTGAGCTGGCCAGGCTCTATGGCAAATCCCATTCAACCATCTCTTCCATTTTGGCCAAGAGAAAGGAAATCAAGGATGCTGTTGTTGCGAAAGGTTGGTCACAAAACAGAGATCTCAAGTGCTGGAACAAGTGGAAACTTTGTTGTTAGTGTGGATCAACGAGAAACAGTTAGCAGGAGATAGTGTTACGCTGGCAGTAATATGTGAAAAAGCAAGGCAGTTGCATGATGATCTCGTCAAGAAAATGCCTGCAACGAGTGCTGAAGTGAACGAATTTAAAGCCAGCAAAGGCTGGTTTGACAGATTTAAGAAGCGAAGTGGCATACATAGTGTTGTGAGGTATGGTGAGGCTGCCAGTTCTGACAAAAGTGCTGCTGAAAAATATGTTCAAGATTTCCAGGGGTACATAGAGGCTGAACAATTCCAACCCCAACAAGTGTTCAATTGTGACGAAACAGGCCTGTTTTGGAAGAAAATGCCAAACAGGACCTACATTACAAAAGAGGAAAAGGCACAGCCAGGACATAAGCCTATGAAAGACAGGCTTACTCTCATGATGTGTGCTAATGCCAGTGGTGATTGCAAAGTGAAGCCTTTACTGGTGTATCATTCTGAAAATCCCCAAGTGTTTGGCAGATGTGGTATCACCAAGTCTAATTTGTGTGTGATGTGGAAGTCTAACAAAAAGGCATGGGTCACTAGGGAAATTTTCCTTGATTGGTTCAAAAACGTGTTTGGCCCCAGTGTGAAGAAATATCTCGAGGAAAATAATTTGCCACTTAAGTGCCTCCTGATAATGGACAATGCTCCTGGTCATCCTCCAGACTTGGCAGAGGAAATTGTGCAGGGCTGTGAGTTCATCAAAGTGAAGTTCTTGCCCCCTAATACCACTCCTCTCCTCCAGCCCATGGACCAGCAGGTCATTTGCAACTTTAAAAAACTACACCAAAGCAATGTTTCAAAAGTGCTTTGATGTGAACACAGACATGGATATGACCCTAAAAGAGTTTTGGAAAGATCATTTTCATATCCTGCATTGTGTAAAGCTTATAGGTAAGGCTTGGGAGGGAGTGACTACCAGGACTTTGAACTCTGCCTGGAGAAAATTGTGGCCAGACTGTGTCCTAGATTTTGAAGGTTTTGGAGCTGAGCCTCAGAACCCTGAGCCTGAGCCTGTTGTGCAAGAAATTGTGGAACTGGGCAAGTCCATGGGGTTGGATGTTTGTAGGAGCACAATGAAAGAGTTAACCACTGAAGATCTGCAAGAGCTTCAACAGCAACAACAGACCACAGTTCAGGAAAAGGGTCCAGAGGAGGAGGAGGTGGAACCGAGATGGAAGAAGGTGCCTTCTTCAAGGATAAGGGAGAACTGTATCAAATGGGCTGATGTGCAAGGCTTTATGGATGATTATCACCCTAACCAAGATGTTGCACGCCATGTATGCGACATGTTTAATGACAATGTCTTGTTACATTTTAGGGACATTTTAAAGAACCGCCAGACACAGAGCTCCCTGGACAGATTTTTTGTTAGAGAGGGGTCCAGTGACTCTCAACCTGGTCCTAGTGGCATTAAAAAAAAAAAGGGAAGTAACCCCAGAAAAGAACTTGATACCTGCAGTGTTAATGGAAGGGGATTTCCCTTCCAAATACTAGCATACTACTCCACCTTTTTCCCTCCCGTCCTCCACACATCAACAACTCTTCAATAAATGTAAGTGACATGTTATTGTACTATTTATTTCTTATTTTTTTATAAAATTGTGTTTAATTTAATGTCAAAAAGTTCTAAAAAATATTTTATTTTAATACTTTTGGATGTCTGGAACGGATTAATTTTATTTCCATTATTTCTTATGGGGAAAATAGAATCGGAGTTCGACCAAACCGGTCATCGACGTGGCCTCTGGGACGGATTACCAATGAGAACCGGGGGCTCACTGTACTTACCTATGTCCTTTCTAATCCTTAATTTATCCAACTTATCCCTTTCACTGTCGGGACCTCTGAT
Source organism: Cherax destructor (assembly GCA_009830355.1). Classification (NCBI taxonomy): domain Eukaryota; kingdom Metazoa; phylum Arthropoda; class Malacostraca; order Decapoda; family Parastacidae; genus Cherax; species Cherax destructor. Next base: position 2,369 of record WNWK01058203.1, on the reverse strand, counting down.
TCTAAACTCTCACTGTTGAAAAAAAAAAAAAAAAATCTTAAAATCTTAAGAATATTTTTGCGAGTGTTTTAAAAGAAATTTTTTTTTGCGATCAATACTAACCGAGTATAGAAGCGAGAAGTTAACAGAAAGTGAACCGCTTATGCCAACATCGGCAACTGCCGCTCACTCAGTAATATTATTTTTACTTTTATTCTACCTTTTTCTTTAATTTTTTAATATATTATTAAGTAACTTTTGTGGCCTGTGAGACCAATATAATGCATAATGTACATACAGTGAAACCCCGAGTTTCAGCCACCCTGAGTATCGGCCACTTCGAGTTTCGGTCGCTTTTTTTCGGCCTAATTTTGCCCCGACTTTCAGCCGTTGCCCCGAGTTTCGGCTGGCGTACCAGACCTGTCCTCCTCTCCAAGCAGGCATCGTGAGCCAGTTTAGCTTTGTTTATCCTTGAGTGAACATTACCCTGCGCGCTCATCCAAACATTTCACAATAAATTCATTGTGTTTATTGCTTGTTTATTGATTGTGACTGTGAAATAAGCCAGCATGGGCCCAAAGAAACTTCTTAGTGGCAGCCCTTTGGTAAAGAAAGTGAGAAACACCATAGAAGTGAAGAAAGAAATTGTAGAAAAATATGAGTGGCGTACGTGTGGGTAGGCTTGCCAGGATGTGAAAAAACAAATCAACAATCACTTCTATCCTGGCGAAGAGAAAAGAAATCGAGGAAGCTGATGTTGCGAGGCAGTGGTAGAGGCAGACAGCGGTAGAGACAGGCAGTGGTAGAGGCAGGCAGAGGTAGGGGCAGGCAGCGGTAAAGGCAGTTTTAATGTAGTGTGAGAGGTGAGTAAACAAGATTAAATGAATAAACGAGAGAGAATGAGAGTGTAGAAGGTTCGTGAGTTTTGTAAACAAACCAGTTGTTGTTGTTACCAGCCTGGACACGAATGGAATATGTTCATTCTGTGAAGCCGACTGGAAAAACATCTCATATTTATGTTAATTTATGTGCTACATAGCATGTTTATTATATAATTTTGAAAAATATAAATGGATTAAGCAAAATGTCTATATTAACGTTTTATATGCCTCAGAGTGATTATTATTGTGTTATTATCATTATTAATATGGCATCTTCAAGACTAATAACACACTCTTAGCGATTTTAATGTGTTCCTGCACGCCAGCAAAGGCACAAGTTGTGGAGTTTAAAGCAGTTAAGTTCAGTGACAAAGTGTAGCATTAAGAGTGTAGCGATTAAGCGATAGAAAAAGGATGAAATGAAATAAACTCCTGACAGCATAAGCCGCTCTGCCTATCTTTTGCAAGGTATGTAAATGGTGTACGTACACCTGTTCATTTGTACATTATGGTTTTCTTATAAAAGAAGTGATCTAATGCAGTTAGCATTACAAACTCCGTTTTCTCTTATACTAACATGTCTGAAGGAGGAAAGAATGGGAAGATGTTTTCATAGGTGGAGCAAGAATGTCCTCCACCACCGTCCTCCCCCACCACCACATTTGTAATGACATACATATTTTATTCATTCTAGTGTGTATATCAGGTTTTTATGTTATTGTTTATTATGTCATATTAAATGAATTGTGATAGATAAATAAGCCGTAGAGTTTATAATAGCGTCATATTGAAGTACAGTCATCCCTTGGTTTTCAATTTTAATCCGTTCCAGATGGATCAGCTAAAAGCAAAATCGGTGAAAACCAAAACTATTTTCCCCTTAAGAAATAATGGAAATTCAATTAATCCGTTCCAGAAACCCAGAAGTTTGGAAAAAAATAAAATTTGGGGCCTTAAAGATAGATTTACATGCACAAATGAATGAACTCTATGTGGCACTTACATTTATTGAAGACTGATGTTGCTGGATGGAAGAGAGGGAGGAGGGGAGAGGAGAGAGACCCTATTTTTTGGAAGGGGAATCCCCTTCCATAAGGAATTTAGGTACCAAGTCCTTATCCGGGGTCACTTCCCTGCATGCCTGCTACACTCCCTCCCTGCCTGCTACACTCCCTCCCTGCCTGCTACACTCCCTCCCTGCCTGCTACACTCCCTCCCTGCCTGCTACACTCCCTTCCTGCCTGCTACACTCCTCCCTGCCTGCTACACTCCCTCCCTGCCTGCTCACTCCCTCCCTGCCTGCTACACTCCCTCCCTGCCTGCTACACTCCCTGCTCTGCTACACTCCCTGCTCATGCTACACTCCCTGCATACATGCTACACTCCCTGCATACATGCTACACTCCCTGCATACATGCTACACTCCCTGCATACATGCTACACTTGTCGTGTCAGTATCATATACAGTAGACCCTCATTTAGCACGACTTTATGTTGCGCGTTTTGGGT
>WNWK01058202.1:0-10524 GCA_009830355.1 Cherax destructor | reverse complement strand
TTACCTTGAAAAAGGGGAGTCAGGGACCAACCCCACTGACCACTGAAGCACCCCCGGAGAAAAAAGGAGAACGATTTCCTACCCCCCCTTTTCTAAACCCTTTCCCTTTATCTTCCTTTTTTCCAATTGTGAAACCACTTCCACTTAAAGCGGCTCCATTTCCTTTTAGCCTTTCCTCCTTCCACCCCCAACCCATTACACCACCCCCCCACCCCACACCCATCTGGGCGAAGCTTCACCTCCTTTTTTCCCCCTTTGAAGAAGAGAACCTCCTTTCAACATTTCAACCTGAGATTCAAAACCCCGAGGGAGCCATGTGTCGGTATCACCCCACGCTAATTCCCAGACATAGGACGGGTATGACCACACTGACCATCCCAGGTACTGAAGGTGTTGAATAAAGTTCCCTAAACCCTTGAAGGGTAGTTTAAAGGTGTTCTTCAACCTTTGAAGTAGTAGGGGAAGGTGCGTTCCCCAACCTTGAAGGAAGTAGTGTTTGAAGGACCTCCCAATTTTAAATAGTGGTTTGAAGGTGTCGCTCAACCTTAAGAGAGGTTAAAGGTGTTGCTTCAACCTTGAAGTAGTATGTGAAGGTGCGCTCCCAACCTTGAAGTAGTAGTTGAAGGTGTCGTTCCTCAACCTTGAAGAGAGGTTAAAGGTGTTGTCTTCAACCTTGAAGTAGTAGTGTTGAAGGTTGTCCCCCAACCCTTAAGGAAGTAGAAGGTATCGTCCCCTAAACCCTTAAGAGTAGTGTTAAGGGCATCTCACCCATGGGGAAGTAGTAGGGGTTATTTTTCCCTCAACCTTGAAGATTGTGTTGAAGGTCTCCCTAACCCGAAGAGAGTGTTGAAGGGTTTTTCTTAAACCCTAGCAGTAGTTTTGGGGAAGGGGCGCCTAAACCCTTGAATGAAGTAGTAGGTTGAAGGATGTCCCCCAACCTTAAGAGAAAAAAGGGTGCGCTCCTCCCCAGAAGGAAGTAGAGTGTTGAAGGTGTCGTCTCCTAAACCCTTTTAAAGTAGTTTTTAAAGGGTGTGCTCCTCAACCTGAAGTAGAGTGTTGAAGGTGTCCCCCTAAACCCTTAAGGGAAGTGTAGTGTTAAGGTATCCCTAAACCCTTTAAGAGAGGTTGAAGGTGTCAGTCTCCCAAACCCTTTGGGAATAGAGGGAAGGTGTCGCCCTCAACCTTGAAGTGTAGTGTTGAAGGTGCCTCCCTCAACCTTAAGGAAGTAGGTGTTAAGGACCTCCCCTTGAAGTAGTGTTTTGGGAAGGTGCGCCCTAAACCCTTTGAAGTAGTAGGTTGAAGGTGCTCTTCAACCCTTTGAAGAGTGTTTGAATGCCTCAACCAAGTAGGTGGAAGGTATCTCTTAACGGGGGTAGAGGGAAGGTGTCGTCCCTCAACCTTGAAGAGGGTTGAAGGGGGGTGTCTTCAACCTTGGACAGGTTAAAGGGGTTTTTTTTAACCTTGAAGAGATTTTAAGGTGTCGTCTTCAACCAAGGGGAAGGTGCCGCTTCAACCTAAGAGGGGTGTTGGGCACCCCCAACCCTTGAAGGTGGGTTTTGGAATGTGCCCAACCGGGGCAGGTGTTGAAGGGTTCGTCTTTTTTAACCCTAAGTGAAAAGGCGTGGCCTTAAACCCCCAAAGTAGTTGAAGGGTCGTCCCCTCAACCCTTGAAGTAGGTTGAAGGTGTCGTTTTCTTAACTTTGAAGAGAGTGTGGGTTTTTGTTTTCCCCAGTTTTGAAGAGAGGTTAAGGGTCTCTCCTCAACCTTTGAAGAGAGGGGGTGCGCCCTCAACCAAGAGAGTTTAATGCGTCCCCCAACCTTGGAGTGTTTAAAGGGTTTCGTCTTCGCTTAAGTAGTAGTTGAAGGTGTGTTTCCCAACCTTGAAGAGAAAGGGAAGGGTTTGGCCCTAAACCCTTTTAAGTAGTAGTGTTGAAGGTGCGCCCCCAACCGAAGTAGGGGGAAAAGGTGTCGTCTCCCAACCTTGAAGTAGTGTTTAAGGTTCTTTTCAACCTTGAAGTAGTAGTGTTGAAGGTGTTGTCTTCAACCCTTGAAGTGGAGTTAAAGGGTGTCGTTTTTTAACCCTTGAAGTAGAGTGTTGAAGGTGTCGTCTCCTCAACCTTGAAGTAGTAGTGTTGAAGGGGCCCCCAACCTTGAAGTAGTAGTTAAGGTGTCTTCTTAATTTGAAAGAGTGTTAAAGGGGTTTGTTTTCCCAACCTTGAAGTAGTAGTGTTAAGGTGTGCCTTAAACCCTTGAAGTAGTAGTGTTTAAAGGGTTTTGGTCCTTAACCCTTGAATATAGTGTGAAGGGTTGTCTTCTAAACCCTTTGAAGTAGAGTGTTTAAAGTTTGTCCTCTAAACCTTGAAGTATATTTTGGGAATGTGTCTTTAAACCCTTGAAGTAGAGTGTTGAAGGTGCGCCCCAACCTTGAAGAAAAAGGTTGAATGCCCTTTTTAAACCCTTTGAAGTAGAGTGTTGAAGGTGTCGTCTCCTAAACCCTTTGAAGTAGTAGGTTGAAGGTGCCTCCCTCAACCTTGAAGTAGTAGGGAATTGTCGTTTTCCCAACCAAGTAGATTTTGAAGGTGCGCCCCCAACCTTGAAGTAGAAAAGTGTTAAGGGTCGTCTTAAAACTTGAAGTAGTAGTGTTGAAGGGTCTCCCTAAACCCTTAAGGGAATAGTGTTGAAAGTGTGCCCCCAACCCTTTGAAGTAGGGGGAAAGGTGTGCTTCTTAACCTTGAAGAGTAGTGTTGAAGGTGTCGCCCCTAAACCCTTTTGAAGTAGATTTTGGGAATGTCGTCTTCTTAACCTGAAGTGGGTGTTGAAGGGTATCTCTAAACCCTTGAAGTAGTAGTGTTGAAGGGGTTTCCTCAACCAAGAGTGGGTTTAAGGTGCTTTTTAAACCTAAATAGTAGTGTTGAAGGTGTCGTCCCCCAACCTTAAGAAAAGTGTTGGTGTCGTCTCCTAAACCCCGAAGTGTAGTGTTGTCGTCTTCAACCTTGAAGTAGTAGCCGAAGGTGTCGCTCCTCAACCTTGAAGTAGTAGTGGAAGGTGTGCCCTCAACCTTGAAGTAGTAGTGTTGAAGGTGTCGCCCCTTTTCAACCTTGAAGTAGATTTTGAATGCGTCTCTAAACCCTTGAAGAGTAGTGTGAAGGGCGTCCCCCAAACCCTTTTGAAGTAGTAGTGTTGAAGGTGTCGTTTTCCCCAACCGAAGAGGGGTTTGGGGCGCTTCCAACCTTGGTAGTAGTGTTGAAGGTGCTCCCTAACCTTAAGTAGTAGTGTTGAAGGTGTCGCCCTCAACCTTGAAGTAGTAGTGTTGAATTTTCGTCTTCAACCTTGAAGTAGGGGTGGAAGGTGTTTCCCAACCTTGGGTAAAAGTGTTGAAGGTGCGTCTTCTCAACCTTGAAGTAGTGTTGAAGGTGTCGCCCCTCAACCTTGAAGTAGTAGTGTTGAAGGTGTCGTTTTCAACCTTGAAGTAGTAGTGTTAAAGGGTGGCCCCCTCACCAAGTAGAGTGTTGAATGTGTGTCTTAAACCCTTTGAAGTAGTAGTGTTGAAGGTGTCGTCTCCTAAACCCTTGAAGTAGTATGTTGAAGGGCGCTTCAATTTTAAGTAGAGGGAAGGTGCGTCCCCCAACCCCAAGAAAGTGTTGGTGTCCCTCAACCTTGAAGAGAGTTTTAAAAGGTGCGTCTTCAACCTTGAAGTAGTGGGGCGTTGAAGGTCGCTCCTAAACCCTTTAAGTAGTAGTGTTGAATGGTGTCTTTTAACCTTGAAGTAGAAAAGTGTGAAGGGTGTCGCCCCCTTTTGAAGTAGTAGTGTTGAAGGTGTCGCCCCCTCAACCTTGAAGTAGTAGTTGAAGGTGTCGTCTTCTCAACCTTGAAGTAGTAGTGTTGAAGGTGTCGTCTCCTAAACCCTTTGAAGTAATAGTGTTGAAAGGCGTTCTAAATTTTTAAGTAGTAGTTTAAAGGGGCGTCTTCTCAACCTTGAAGTAGAGGGAAGGTGTCGTCTCTCAACCTTGAAGTAGTAGTGTTGAAGGTGTCGTCCCTCAACCTTGAAGTAGTAGTGTTGAAGGTGTCGTCCCCCTCAACCTTGAAGTAGAGTGTTGAAGGTGTCGTCCCCCAACCCTTGAAGTAGAGGAAGGTGTGTCCCCCAACCTTGAAGTAGTGTATTGAAGGTGTCGTCTTCAACCTTGAAGTAAAAAGGGAAGGTGTGTCTTCCAACCTTTTAAGTAGAGGTTGGGAAGGTGTCGTCCCCTCAACCTTGAAGAGATGTTGGGTCGCCCTCAACCTTGAAGTGTGGTTGAAGGTGTGCCTCAACCGGTAGTAGTGGAAGGTGTCGTCTCCTCAACCTTGAAGTAGTAGTGTTGAAGGTGTCGTCTCCTAACCTTAAGAGTAGGTTGAAGGTGTCGTCTTCAACCCTTGAAGTAGAGTGTTGAAGGTGTCTTTCTCAACCTTGAAGTAGTAGTGTTAAGGTGCGTTCCCCCTAAACCCTTTAAATACGTAAGGAAACTTTGGAAATGTTAAAAAAAAAGTTTTGCACAAGTGTTGCACAAGTGTTGACAAGTGTCTTATTCACAAGTTGCCATAATAGTGTATCATTATTAAAGTGATCCTCGGATAATAAGCCCACCGCAAATCGAACGCCGTATAAGGCAAGGACTCCATCGATAATATTTTAGATATTTATTCATCAGAGGTTAACTCTTGGGGCCGTTTGAGGATGAATTTCCCTGCAGCTGGTGAGTGACCCGCAGGATGCTGGGAATCGCCAGAGCCGCTGAGGTTGATCATACGAGGTCATCCACCGCAGCTGCTAAAAGTTTCTTAGTGTGAAAATGTCCCAGTACTGCAGCTGTATGGACGATGTATAACCACTAGGGGGCAGCGGGTTTGGCGAACAAAGTGCCACTATGGTGTAGCTGTACTGGTCGTTTTAAGGTGTCTATAGTGGGTGCATGTCGGCTAAAAGGTGTCTCATTAGTGGCAGCTGTACTGGTCGATCGGGCTCCCAAGTGGTGCAGTTGTACTTCGTTCGGGTCTCATAGGGGGCAGCTGATGGTCATACAAGGTGTTAAAGGGTGCAGCTGTGCTGGTCGTAACAAGGTGTCTCACTAGGGGTTTGGAGCTGGCTTCATATAAAAGTTGCCACTAGTGGTGCAGTTTGCTGGCGTATACAAGGTGTCCACTAGTGGTAGCGGGTTTGGTCGTGTTAAGGTGTCTCACTAGTGGTGCAGCTGTGTTGGTCGTGTTAAAGGTTTCCACTAGTGGTGCAGCTGTGTTGGTGGTGTTAAAGGTGTCTCACTAGGGGGCAGTGTGTGGTCGGAAAGGTTTCTCACTGAGTGCACCCGTTTGGGGTGTTGGTGCCATAGGGTCCCACGGGTGATAATTTCTCCCCGGGTATGTGTTGGTCGTGTTCAAGGTTCTGACTGGGTGGTAGTGGTGGTGTCTGGGGCTTTCTCACTAGTGGTGCAGCTGTGCTGGGGTGTTAAATGTCTCACTAGGGCAGCTGTGCTGGTCGTTCAAGGTGTCCACTAGGGGGCAGCTTGTGGTCGTTAAGGTGTCTCACTATGGTGCAGCTGTGCTGGCTTTTGGTTTCTCACTAGTGGTGCAGCTTGCTGGCGGTTCAAGGTGCTCATAGTGGTGCAGCTGTGCTGGTCGTTCAAGGTGTCTCACTAGTGGTAGCTTGTTCGTGTTCAAGGTGTCTCACAAGTGGGGCTGTGCTGGTGGGCAAGGGTCTCATGTGGTGCAGCTGTGCTGGTCGTGTTCGGTGTCTCACAGTGGTGCACGTTGGTCGGTTCAAGGTGTCCACTAGTGGTGCAGCTGTGGGTGTTCAAGGTGTCTCATAGTGGTGCAGCTGTGTTGGTCGTGTTCAAGGGTCTCATAGGGGTGCAGCGGGTTGGTGGTGTTAAAGGTGTCTCACTAGGGGGCATGGTGGTTTTTAAGGTGTCTTAGTGGTGCAGCTGTGCTGGTCGTTTTCAAGGTGTCTCACTAGTGGTAGCGGCTGGTCGTGTTCAAGGTGTCTCACTAGTGGTGCAGTTTTAAGGTGCAAGGTGTCTCACTAGTGGTGCAGTTTTGGGTGTGTTCAAGGTGTCATAGTGGTGGTTTTGCTGGTCGTGTTCAAGGTGTCTCACTAGGGGGCAGCTTTATGGACGGTGTTCAAGGTGTCTCATAGGGTGAGTTTATGGACGGTTTTCAAGGTGTCTTAATGTCTTTGAACATAAAAACTAAATAAGAAACCGGCTCAGTTTTATTTTTCCTTCACCGACCAGCCCTTTAGCGCACCTCAAGGAGAAGTTGTTCTGATGGCATAATGGGGGAACCCCAAGATAATGTTTTAGAAAGGAACCTTTTGGGATGAAAGATGTATTGTTGTATGTTAATGTTAGCAAGTTTGACTCTCCCTCAAATAATGGACTGTGAGTATGAAAACAGTGAAAATGATAATAATACAGCTTCATAACGAAAATCTTATTAAAAAAGGTGTTGCTTGAAGACCCTTTTCCCCCCTTTTAAAACCAAGTTTTTCAAGTCTTTTATTTAAATCAAGCTTTTTTAAACTACTTACCAATTAATTTTTTTTGCTCGCTGCCGTGTCATCATTTTCCCCGCTATAGCGAAGATTCTATCCCTTTATACATGTTTATACTCTATTGTTTTCATGACTGAAGGTTACTCAGCGTTTACATGCCTCGGTCATCCCCACCTGACAACCGGGACCTGATGTAGGCGATTGCATCCCGTCAGCCCCCGGGGTGTAAGGCCTTGGGAACTACTTACTGTTTTGATGTGGTTACTATTACTAGATATATTTTTTTATTTAGATACAATAAAATATTTTAGAACATATGGAAAATTTTAAAATGGGAATATTACTGGAGAGAGGGTTAATATTCCTAGACCTGAAGTAAATATTATAAGATTTTTGGTAGAACTTGTTAAAATATGAATATTACAGATATTTAATATTAACAGACATGTTTAATATTAAATATTATAAAACATATGTTTATCATGAGACATATTTAAATGTTATTAGGCATATCATATCAGACATGATATTGTTAACCTTGTGTATATATGGTTAATATTATTAGGAAAATTAAAACATTTTTTACATTATTAAACATTAAACATACACTCAGTGGTCACTTTAAGGTAACCCTTTCAGTACTGGGTATACCCCCCCCTTCCCCTTTTAGCCCCCAGAACAGCCTGAATTTACGTGATGGGTTTAACAAGGTGCGGGGAAAATTCATTAGAGATTCTGGTCCATGTTGACATGACAGCATCACACAGTTACACATTCATGCTACGAACCCCTTTCCCCCTCATCTCAAATATTTGGAAACATTCCCCTTTTCATGTCGCAGCAGTGTCGTCATTTCCCGATCAGGCGACGTTTTTTTAAATTTTTAAATTTTATTGTTGGTGAGCATGCCCACTGAAGCCTCAGCCTATTCTTAGGAAAGAATGGAACCCGATATGGTCTTCCGTTGCTGTAAACGCCTTTAAGGTTTGATGTGTGCGTTAAAAGATGTTTTTTTGCTACCACCATTGTAACGCGTGGTTGTGAGTAACTGTCGTCTTCCCCACAACTTTATCCAGTCTGGTCATTCCTCTGACGTCTCTCTTAAAAGGGGTTTTTCCCACAAAACTGCTGCCACTAAATATTTTGTGTTTTTCACGTAATTTTTTTTTAAATTTGAGACTATTAGCATAAAAACCCATAAGACCCCCAGAGCCCCCTAAAGAACATTTTGACAACGAAATATGGATAACAGGTTATAACATATTTGAAGACAGGGAAACAAAAAAAGGGGAAGGGGGGGTTTAGTCACAGAGCCCTCATTTCCCAGAACTACTAAACGCCTAAAATGATGAGTTGAAGTTTTGGAGTAAAGATAAAAAACCCAAAAACCTTGTCATTGTGGTAAATACAAGCCCCCGGGATGCAACCTCAGAACCAGGAACAGCTTTGGAAAATTAACCACGGGAAAATCCCCCAACCCCTGCCCAAACATCTTGCTTTTTCACAAAAAATGGAGGAGATAGAATAATGTTTTAGCAGGATCAAGGAGGCAGATCAGATGAAAATTCACAAACACACTAGCTATTAAATCTCTGCACCAAATTTTTTTTAAACCCAGCAAATAAAGAAACAAGATAAAAAAAATACACTGGATCTCATCTGCACTAACAAATGATCTGATACAGAATATAACCGTTAAAGACAATACACTCAACCTGGTCATCAAGACCACACCAGACCGGGTCATAAAAACCACACCAGACCTTCAAAAAAACCAAAGGGCCCTGACCAGCAAATTGTGATCAACTATGAGGGGCTTCCCCAAAATTAACTTCAATAACAAAACATACACTGGGAAAAAGCAACATGTTTTAAATGAAACAAGCTGGGAAGATATCCTAAAAACACGCATCCAACCCTTTCCCATAAAGAATAACCTGTGGACTTGAGATCTGGGACATTTTTAAGAAAAGAGAAGATGTAAACTAGAAAGAGGGAGACACTCCCCTACAGGGCCCAAAATGAAGAATCACAGAGCTGGAGAGGGCAGTAATTAAAACGAAAGGGGCACTGGTTTCATAAAAGCAAAATGAACTTGCTTTTAAAAAATCTTATAGGACACAAGAATCTCGGAAGAACTTAAACAAATGAAACTGAAAGAAACCCAAAATACTTACCCAGTATGACTCAGTGTTAATCAAAATAAAAGGGCGAAATCTAAATGATTTTCATTCTACGAGAGTGAAAATTCGGCGGTTCAAAAATTCTGATAACCTAACACCACAAGACCCGAATAGGGAAAATGACATGCCCATGCACTCTGCTCCAGGCCCGACTCGTGGAACTCCGTGTTCATCAAGAACTGCAAGAAGCCCCCCGTCACGGCCTTCAGATTCTAGAAGAGGGGGCATGGACACAGGAGTCATCCCACACTCACTAAAAAAACAGACATACCCCCCTCTACAAAGTTGGCAGATAGCAAATTGAAAAAACTACAGACCGATAACACTAACGTCCCATAAAAATCTTTGAAAGGGCAAGAAGCAAGATCACCAACAACTAGATACCCCTCAGTTACACAACCAAGGTAAATTTTGAGCAGGTCGCCCTGCCGTCCCACTACTAACCACTATGACAACGTCCTGAGGGCTGGAGGATAAACAAAATACAGATGTAGTATACAAGACTTTGCGAAAGCCTTAGGCGATACCACGGTGTAATAGCGCACAAAATGCGTGAAAAATGAATTAAAAAAAAAAGTTGGTAGATTGATCTATAACTTACTAATAAATAGAAAAAAAAGTAATAGTAAAAGAGTAAAGTCAGGCGGCTCAGTAAGAGCTCTGCCACAAGGCACGCCCCCCATCCTTTTCCCTCATCCTCATTCACACAGACAGAAAGCCACAGCCCCTGTCTTCCTTGCAGATGACACCTGAACTTGCATGACAGTGTCATCCATCGAAGACACTGCAAGACCCGGGTGAACATCAACCAAATTTTTACATGGGCCAAGAAAACCTTGGAAATGAAGAGAAATTTAAATTACCCCGATATGGAAAACTTGAGGAAATTGAAACTGTATCAGAATATAAAACAAATTACAACCACACAATAGAGCGAAAACTAATTGGGGCCTGGGATATAATGCGAGGATCTCACTTTCAAAGACCACAACAACGTATCTACTACATCTGCTAGAAAATGATAGAATGGATAATGAGAACCCCTTTAGAACTAGGGTTTCAAACCATGATGATTCTCTTCAAATCGCTTGTTCCCCAGATAATATTGCTGTACACAATGGCTCCTTTCAAGGCAAGCGAAATTGGGCCTGGAGAATGTACAGAGAACTTTCAAGGAACGGTTGAAGCCCCGATTTGTATTCCGGGAAAGCAGGGGGAAAGATACATTATAATAACACTTTGAAAATCCTAGAGGGGTTAGTACCAAATTTGCACATGAAAAACACCCCAATGAAAACAAAAGACTGGGAAGATGCAAAATCCCCCAAGAAAAACAGGAGCGCCAGAGTACACAAGAGACAACACAATAAGTGTCAGGGGGCCCCAAAATCGGAACTGTCCCCCATACATAAGGGGGGAACAATGGACCCCAGGCTGTCTTCAAGAGGGCGCTGGTCAGGCGTCACAGTTAGTAACTGATCAGCCGGGCTTTGGGTTTTTACGTCGGTTTTCGGGGGCCAGGAAAAGCCGGTTGATCAATCATCCACCATGAAGACTTCAGGGTCGAAGGGGGGCGTTCATCCACGAAGCCCTTTCCAGGATACCCAGATATACCTCGTCTCGATATTCCGTCCCCAGATATACCCCGTCTTAGATATACCCGTCTTAGATATACCCCGTCTGGCACCCAAAGTCATTCCATCCAAGTCACTTAATCATGTTTCTTCCCATCGTGATGTCTGGTTGAACATCACCCAAATCCTAATTGTCTGAAGGCTTTTTGGCGCTGAGGTGCCGCACGGATTGAAATTTGATATTTTG
>WNWK01058201.1:0-10524 GCA_009830355.1 Cherax destructor | reverse complement strand
TTATTTTTCGTTTCTTTTTATTGGGGGGAAATGCCTTAGCATACTTCAGCTTCCAGACAGTTGATCTTTCAACCGGTTGGGATCCTGTTTTTAGGACATAGTCTATCTGATCCCAGTTGATGTTCTTGTTTTCGAAGGAATTTGTTGATGGCACCCTCGACTGCATGCCTTTGCGGGGGGCCCTGTATATAAGTCGGGACGTTAGTTGGACCGTTGTTGTTTTTGACATTCTTATGTTTTTCCAGTCTTGTTGGCTCCACTGTCTGGGGTTAGGTTTTTTTGAAAATTCACCATCATGGGACTTTTCATCTGAGCCCCCCATAGCCTGTTATAATATTATTTGCACATTCTTCCTTTTTGAGAGATTGAAATCACCAAGGCAAGATTTTTGGGGGCCCGGGGGTTGGGGGGTTTTTCCCAGACGAATCAATGGTTGGAGGATTTCTGTGCTGCACACATGTTTTTTCCCGCAGCACGAAACGTTTGTAGATTATTTGCTGTTTCACCGACTTCCTTTTGACCCCCGAAAGGGGTTTTGAAACACTTGCATTGACGGGTTAAGACATCCATCAGGCTTGATGGATGTATTGGGGATGGCGATTTGGCTTTGGCAAATTTTTCGGAGACGTTGAAGGTAACTTGGTCTTGGGAAGGGTTATGACTGTGTTTAAAAAATTTGTGGGGTAATTGTCCCATAATTGCTTGTTCCTTTTCCTAACAGTCCTAAAGCTCACAGGCCGTGTTAACCCTGGGCCCTGGTGTAATAAATTTCCAACAGGTATATTTCTATACGTTTTGGGGGTTAGCATGGGACCACTGTGACTACAAATGCTGTTTTACGATCAACTGTCTGGGTTAAGTCCGTCCGTTCTTGGGGTTTTTTCAATTTGTTATTATTATTTCCAATTGTTAAATTGTTTTTTTATTATTTTATTGGGAAATTTACGAATGTCTGTCATCTTTTTCAGTACGTCTGGTTGTGATGGTGGTGGTGGTGGTGGTAGTGGTTTGATGGTGGTGGGGGTGGGGTGGTAGAAGTAAGGGGGGCAGGACACAGTATGCCGGTGAGGAGGCCAAGGTGTAGCCAGCATTTTATGGTTTTTTTTTGTCAGACCAGAAAAACACACACACACACACACACACACACACACACACACACACACACACACACACACAGACTACGGTTTTAGAAAAAAAGTTAAAGGTTTTATACAAATGCAGATGGTATAAAAATAAATGTGGGGGAGGGATGAAAGAATAAAGGAGACATCCCCAGACATAATAGCACTACAGAAACGAAACTCACCAGGATGATAACAGATGCAATTTCCCCCCGGATATCAAATCCTCAGGAAAAATAGAGGGAGCAGAGGGGGAGGAGGGTTGCACTGCTCATTAAGAACAGGTGGGATTTGAGGAAGTGGAAGGAATGGATGGAAGGGTGAAAGGGGCCATAGTAGGAACAATTCAGTCTGAGGGCCATAAGGTGATAATTGTGAATGTACAACCCGCCACAGAACTGCAGGAGGCCAAGAGAAGAATACGAGAGCAACAGAGCAATGGTAGCACACTAGCCGAGGTAGCCAGAAGAGCCCACATGGGGGGAGCAAAATTACTAGTTATGGGTGATTTCAATCACAAAGAGATTGATTGGGAAAAAACCCAGAGCCCCCTGGGGGTCCTGAATCATGGGGAGCCAAGATGATGGATGTGGTACTGGAAAACCCATGCATCAACATGTTAGAGACACTACCAGAGAGAGAGGGGGATGATCCAGCAAGACTGGACCTAGTATTCCCTTTAAATTCGGACATCGAGGATATCACATAAAGGCCCCTTGGGGGCTAGTGATCATTTGGTTCTGTGTTTTGATTTATAGTTGAGCTACAAGTGGGGAGGGGGGCAGGGAAAGGGGAAAGGGGGAAACGAAACTACAAAAAGGGGGGGGGGAAAGGCATGAGGAACTTCCTACAAGACGTTCAGTGGGGGGAGAATTGGCAGGAAAACCAGTAAAAGAAATGATGGAATATGTGACAACCAAATGCAAAGAGGCAGAGGAGAGGTTTGTCCCAAGGAAACAGAAGTAATGGGAAGACCAGAACGAGTCCTTGGTTCACCCAGAGGTGTAGGAGGCAAAAAGTAAGTGTAATAGAGAATGGAAAAGTACAGAAGACAAAGGACCCAGGAAAATAAAGAGATTAGCCGAAGAGCCAGAAACGAATATGCACAGGTAAGAAGGGAGGCTCAGCGACAATATGAAAATGATATAGCATCAAAAGTCAAGTCTGACCCGAAGCTGTTGTATAGCCACATCAGGAGGAAAACAACAGTCAAGGACCAGGTAATCAGGCTGAGAAAGGAAGGTGGGGAGTTCACAATAAACGACCAAGAGGTATGTGAGGAGCTCAACATGAGATTTAAAGAAGTATTTACACAGGAGACAGGTAGGACTCCAGGAATTCAGAATAGGGAGGTATACCAACAAGTGCTGGATGAAATACACACAACCGAGGAGGAGGTGAAGAAGCTGCTATGTGAACTCGATACCTCAAAAGCGGTGGGACCGGACAACATTTCTCCGTGGGTCCTTAGAGAGGGAGCAGAGATGTTGTGTGTGCCACTAACACAAATCTTCAACACATCCATTGAAACTGGGCAACTACCTGAGGCGTGGAAGATGGCAAATGTAGTCCCAATTTTAAGAAAGGAGACAGACACGAGGCATTAAACTACAGACCTGTGTCACTGACGTGTATAGTATGCAAAGTCATGGAGAAGATCATCAGGAGGAGAGTGGTGGAGCACCTAGAAAGACACAAGCTTATAAACGACAACCAGCACGGTTTCAGGGAAGGAAAATCCTGTGTCACAAACCTACTGGAGTTTTATGATAAGGTAACAGAAGTAAGACACGAGAGAGAGGGGTGGATAGACTGCATTTTTGGACTGCAAGAAGGCGTTCGACACAGTTCCTCACAAGAGGTTAATGCAAAAGCTAAAGGATCAGGCACACGTAACAGGAAAAACACTGCAATGGATCAGAGAATATCTGACAGGGAGGCAACAACGAGTCATGGTACGTGACGAGATGTCAGAGTGGGCACCTGTGACGAGTGGAGTTCCACAAGGGTCAGTCCTAGGACCTGTACTGTTTTTGGTATATGTGAATGACATAACGGAAGGGATAGACTCAGAAGTGTCCCTGTTTGCAGATGATGTGAAGTTAATGAGAAGAATAAAATCAGTCGAGGATCAGGCAGGACTACAAAGAGACCTGGACAGGCTGCAAGCCTGGTCCAGTAACTGGCTCCTTGAATTTAACCCTGCCAAATGTAAAGTCATGAATATCGGGGAAGGGCAAAGAAGACCGCAGACAGAGTATAGTCTAGGTAGCCAAAGACTGCAAGCCTCACTCAAAGAAAAAGATCTTGGGGTGAGTATAATACCGAGCACATCTCCTGAGGCACACATCAATCAGATAACTGCTGCAGCATACGGGCGCTGGCAAACCTAAGAATAGCGTTCCAATACCTCACTAAGGAATCATTCAAGACTCTGTATACCATATACGTCAGGCCCATACTGGAGTATGCAGCACCGGTTTGGAACCCACACCTGGTCAAGCACGTCAAGAAATTAGAGAAAGTGCAAAGGTTTGCAACAAGACTAGTCCCAGAGCTAAGGGATTGTCCTACGAAGAAAGGTTAAGGGAAATCGGCCTGACGACACTAGAGGACAGGAGGGTTAGGGGAGACATGATAACGACATATAAAATACTGCGAGGAATAGACAAGGTAGACAGAGACAAGATGTTCCAGAGATGGGACACAGAAACAAGGGGTCATAATTGGAAGTTGAAGACTCCTATGAGTCAAAGGGATGTTAGGAAGTATTTCTTCAGTCATAGAGTTGTCAGGAAGTGGAATAGCTTAGAAAGCGACATAGTGGAGGCAGGAACCATACATAGTTTTAAGACTAGGTTTGATAAAGCTCATGGAGCAGGGAGAGAGAGGACCTAGTAGCAATCAGTGAAGAGGCGGGGCCAGGAGCTATGACTCGACCCCTGCAACCACAAATAGGTGAGTACAAATAGGTGAGTACACACACACACTCACACGCACTAGAATATGCAGCACCAGTCTGGAACCCACACCTGGTCAAGCACGTAAGGAAACTAGAGAAAGTGCAAAGGTTTGCGACAAGGTTAGTTCCACAACTCAGGGGTCTGTCCTATGAAGAAAGGTTGAGGGAAATAGGACTAACAACACTGGAGGAAAGAAGGGTCAGAGGAGACATGATAACGACATACAAAATACTGCGGAGAATTGACAAGGTAGACAGTGACAGGATGTTCCAGAGAGGGAACACAGAAACAAGGGGACACAACTGGAAGCTGAAGACTCAGATGAGTCAAAGGGATGTTAGGAAGCATTTCTTCAGCCACAGAGTAGTCAGAAGTGGAATAGTCTAGAAAAGATATAGTGGAGGCAGGAACCATACATAGTTTTAAGACAAGGTATGATAAAGCTCATGGAGCAGGAGAGCAGAGACAGTAGCAGACAGCGAAGAGGCGGGGCCAGGAGCTGAGTCTCGACCCCTGCAACCACAATTAGGGTGAGTACAATTGGGGTGAGTACACACACACACACGCTGTAGCAAGTAAATTTTTTGGTGTTTTTCTCTGAATATTCGTCTAGTACGCGTGTGTGTCTAATCAAGCTGTGTGTTATACACATGAAATCAATTAATAACATCTTAAATGTGTCATTGAAGTGAAATAACGATATTTTTGATAAAGAAAATAATTTATAGTGAGAGATAAGAGCTGATGATCTATAGATCATGTCAACTGTTGTCTACTGTACCAGCGAATGTGGACAAAATAGAGAAGTGTTACAGCAGAATCATGATACAAGAGGAGGTCTGTAAGAGACATGGTGTGCCATACTGGGCGACAAATATGAGATATGGGAACCTGGAGGGTGTTCTGGGGTCAACGCCCCCGCGGCCCAGTCATTGACTAGGCCTCCCGGTGGATCAGGGCCTGATCAACTAGGCTGTTACTGCTGGTCGCCTAAGTAAAAAAAGGGGGAAACAGAGAAAGATAAAAATATTAGAGATGAAAATAAGATGAACACCAGAGGTGATCACCAAAAGACAAGAGACATAAACACTGAGAAGATATGGGAGGAAAGATGGCAGTTAGTGAACATCTTAATTAAATGTTTAGAATGTAAATTGTAGAAGGGAAATGGAAGAAACAGAGTGATTTAGGAAGAGACAGAGGGGGAGAACAAGGACTTGAGGTAGGAGATAAATTTACTAAGAGAGGGGTACAGAGAATGGGAGATAAATAAGGTGAGTGCTAAAGGAGTCAATGGGGAATTTGGAATAGTAAGGAGATGGAATCTATCGGACAGTGAAAAAAATGATGCAGTGTCAAATATAATAGAAGATACGGTGAAGAGGCTGCTGTATATTAACAGACAAAAAATGACGGTGAATCATACAACAGAAAGGGGAATGTTTTGATGATTCTTGGACTGACAGAGGAACAAGGAGACACAGGAAGTGAAGGAAGGACAGAGACTTATGAACCAGAGGTTCAGAGGAGGTAAAAATATTGACTTTTTCAGAATGTGATTATACAAGAGAACATGAAAATGTTGTGTTAATGGGAGATTTTAACTTTAGACAAATTGATTGGAACAATGTGATAGGAAATCTTAAGTCTGGTGATTTTCTTGATACGGTTCAGGATTTTTTTTTAAAACAGTTTGTGACAGAACCAACTAGAGGAAACAACCTGCTTGACTTGGTTCTTGCCAACAAAGAATCACTAATTAATAATATTGAGGTTAATGATGAGCTTGGGAAAGCGATCACAAATCACTTAGTTTCAATATATCATGGAATTACCCAGATAACTGCAATCAAGTCTCTGTTCCAGACTTTCGCTTGGCCTACTTCATGGGGCTCAGAAATTACCCGGGTGGGCTTAATTTTGATGACTTGACTATGGGTCAGGTAGGTGGTTTGGTTGCCAATATGACGTTTTCAGAGCGTAGTTCTAGCTGCCCAGACAACTTTTGTTCCGAGTAGGGAAATTAGATCTAACAAAAATGATCCTAAATGGATAAACAATAGATTAAAACATCTCATTGGTCAAAAGAGATGCATATATAGGCGTATCAAAGAGAGGAGGGTAGTTAAGAAATCAATATATTCAATTAAAGAGAGAAATAAAAAAAACAATAAGAAAAGCAAAAGGGATTATGAGGCTAAGGTCGCAAGGGATTCGAAGACTAACCCAAAGGATTCTTTCAGTTATACAGAAGTAAGATTAGGGACAAGATAGACCCACTTAAGAGTAACTCAGGACAGATCACGGGCAGTGATAAGGAAATGTGTGAACTTTTCAATGCCTACTTCCTCTCAGTTTTTACTCAGGAAGATACTAGAGAAATTCCAGAAATAAATTATGTCGAACAGGACAATAATAAACTATGCACTATTAGGGTAACTAGTGGCATGGTCCTCAGACAAATAGAGAAATTAAAACCTAACAAATCTCAGGCATAAATTGATTAATGAATCTCAGCACGGTTTACAAAGGGCGTTCCTGTCTTACAATTTACTAACTTTCTCCACTAAGGTAATTGAGGAGGTAGATCATGGTATTGAATATGATATTGTGTATATGGACTTCAGTAAGGCTTTTGATAGAGTTCCACATCAGAGGCTGTTGAGAAAACTTAAGGCACACGGAATAAGATAAATTTTTCCTGGGTAGAGGCATGGTTGACAAAGAGGCAGCAGAAAATTTGCATAAATGGGAGAAATCAGAGTGGGGGCACGTCACGAGCGGTGTTCCACAGGGGTCAGTGTTGGCCCTTTTGTTCACAATTTACATAAACGACATGGACGAGGGAATAAATAGAGACATAAGCAAATTTGTTGATGACACCAAAATAGGCCGTCCAATTCATTCAAATGAGGACATTAAAGCACTCCAGAAGGATTTGAATAGACTGATGCAGTGGTCGGATAAGTGGCAGATGCAGTTTAATATAGACAAATGCAAAGTTCTAAATGTTGGACAGGAGAATAACATGCCCCATGTAAACTAAATAATAGATCTAAATATTAAGGATTGCGAAAAGGATTTAGGAGTTCTGGTTAGCAGTAATCTGAAACCAAGACAATAGTGCATAACTGTTCACAATAGAGCTAACAGAACCCTTTGGGTTCATATCAAGAAGTATAAATAATAGAGTCCTCAGGTTGTTCTTCAACTCTATATATCTTGGTTAGGCCTCATTTAGATTATGCTGCACAGTTTTTGGGCACCGTATTACAGAATGGATATAATTGCACTGGAAAACGTACAAATTAGGATGACAAAGTTGATCCCATGTATCAGAAATCTTCCCTATGAGGATAGACTGAGGGCTCTGAATCTGCACTCTAGAAAGGCGTAGAATTAGGGAGATATGATTGAGGGTATAAATGGAAAACAGGAATAAATAAAGGGATGTAAATAGCGTGCTAAAAATATCTAGTATTGACAGGACTCGCAGCAATGGTTTTAAATTGGAAAAATCAGATTCAGGAAGGATATAGGAAAACACTGGTTTGGGAATAGAGTTGTGGGTGAGTGGAACAAACTCCCGAGTACCGTCATGAAGCTAAGACATTGTGAGTTTTTAAAAAAAGGTTGGATAAATACATGAGTGGGTGTGGGTGTGTGAGTTGGACCTGACTAGCTGTGCTACTAAACCGTACCCTCCCTTAAGTGAATGTGACTGACCTGAACAGGTCAAGGTATTGGCTTAAGTCGGTGGGAAAGGACCTGCCTCGCATGGACCAGTAGGCCTGCTGCAGTGTTCCTTCTTTTTTATGTTGTTATGTTGTCAGAGTGACCCTGCAGTCAGAAACAATAAATTTTTTAGGGAAAAAACTTAGGGAAGTGGGGAAAGGCACAGTGCGAGGAATATTTATACAGAGATATCTCACACACGAGCAGAGACACTCAAGCTCAGGTGGGAGTAGAGTCAGTCACAGATGACTAGGTGGAGTTGCGATAAGTCACTTTGTCTGGAGTTGAAATAAGTCACTTTGTCTGGCTTTTCTGGATTATCCTTGAAATTCGCATATAATAATTAACTTTGTGTACTGTGCCTGAATAAACTCACTTAAACAGAATTATCATCTAACAATCACCTCTCTCTCTCTCAGTAACAAAAGAGGCACAATACCGTGACTGGAACAATACACAAATAACCCGCACATAAAAGAGGGGAGCTTACGACGACGTTTCGGCCCGACTTGGACCATTACAAGTCACGCTCCTCTCCTGTGTGCGGGTTATTTGGTGTTGTTCTCTCTCATCCTCTTATCTCTCTAAAATCTAACATTAATGGTCAAATTTGTAAAAAACAATTTTTTTGAATGAAATTTTCCCCACCTACAACAGGTGTTGAAGACAACATATATTAAGGGCTTAATGAGAAAACTTGGAGTTTCTTTTTGGTAAGGAATTAAGAAATATATAGATAAATTATCAATTTGTGTTGGCTAATCAACATAACATTGGTGCGGATTAAGAGTGGTCCTTCCCTGTGCTACTGATAATAGTACGCAATACCAACCAGTTGATGAGTAAAACACATGTGCAACAGTTTGGTATCTCTATTCCGAACGTTTCGCCCACACAGTAGGCTTCTTCAGTCGAATACAAGGGAAGGCAGCTGAAGAAGTAGAACGTAGGCAGTCCATCACCCTCGAAGACGTAAATTTGAGGGGGTCAGTCCCTCAGTCTGGAGATGAGTTCTGTTCCATAGTCTGAACAATTTAAGCTGGAACAACAGTGTTCCACGGTACTCAACTGAACAAGTCTACTACATAGCAGAAACGTCCCGAATAAAGGTACCCCAACCATTCACATGTGTCGGTATTCATATTACTATCATGTTCACAGCCCAGGCTGTTGCAACAACGACAACAGTACCAATAAATGCAGAAAAAAAGCAATAGCAGCAGTAAAGAAAAAAAGTAGCAGCACCACGTAGCAAGAGCAACGAAACCTTAACAGCGGCAAAAAAAAAACAGAAAAGTGGGGGGAAAAAAAAGCAGCAACAGCTGGCAAAAGGGCAAGCGCCCGGGCCCTTTTTACCATTAAAAACAGACTTGTATTTTTTAAATTTCAAAAAGAAAACAAAAACGTGAACAACAAAGAAAACAAAACAGTAAAACAACCGAACAACATCAAAAAATAACAAAAACAACAATATCAATAACAGCAACAACACACCAACAGGAAGAACAATACCATCAATAACAGCTGCAATAACATCGCCAGCAAACAACGCAGAAACATTAGCAAAAATTAAAAAAACAATATCAAAAAAAACCCAGCAGAAAAAGGGGGGCAGCACAACAACAGCAGAAACAACAACAGCAGCAAAGCAACAAAACCGGGGCACAGCAACAACAGCAGCAAAAACAACAAAAACGCAGAACCACAAAAACACACGCGGGGCAACAACACCAAAAAACAGCAGAAAACCAACAACAACAGAGCAACAACACCATAGCAAAACAGAAACACCACAACAACAAAAACAACAACAAAACAACAACAACAGCAACACCATCAACAACACCAACAACAACAAAACAACAAAACAAAAAAAAACCACAAAAAAAACATCAGCAACAACAACAAAAACCAAATAACAACAACATAAAACAAACGCAACAACAAAGCAAAATAACACAGCAACACAACAGCAACACACCGCAACAACCAGCAACAGTAACAGCAACAACAGCAGCAGCAACACTAACGCACAGCAACACAAAACACCCCCCCAGCAGCAAGCCCAGAACACTAACGAAAAGCAGCAACATAACACAAAACAACCAACCAAAAACGCACCACAACAGCAAACAGCAGCAGCACAACCCAAAAACCAGCAGCAGCAACGCAGCCACTAACAGCACACAAAAAGCAGCCAACACTAACAAAAAAGCAACCCGGGCAACACCTCACACGCAGCAAGCAAACCGAACAGCAAAAAACAAGCGCAACATAAAAACAAACAAGCAGCGTAACAGCACAGCAGGCAACACTAACAGCAGCAGCAACACTAACAGCAGCAGAAACACTAACAGCAACACAAACCCCCCCAACACAGCAGCAACACTAACAGCAACACAGCAGCAAACACAACAGCAGCAGCATAAAGCAACACCAGCAGCAACAGTAAAAACAGAACAGCAGCAGCAACACTAACGCAGCAGCAGCCAACAGCACAGCAACATAACAGAAAAAGCAGCAACATAAAAACCAACACAAACAGCAAAACTAACAAAAAACAGCAGCAACACTAAAAACAACACCAGCAGAAACTAACAGCAAAACAGCAGCACAACACAACACCAGCAGCAACAGTAACACAAAACAGCAGCAGCGCAACACAAACCCAAAAAAGCACAGCACAACAGCAGCAGCAACCTAAA
>WNWK01058200.1:0-10525 GCA_009830355.1 Cherax destructor | reverse complement strand
TTCCTATATTCACTTTAAATTTTCTTCTTTTACACACCTACCAAATTCATCCACCAACCTCTGCAATTTCTCTTCAGAATCTCCCAAAAGCACAGTGTCATCAGCAAAAGCAACTGTGACAACTCCCACTTTGTATTTGCTTCTTTATCTTTTGGCCCAACACCTCTTGCCAAGACCCTCGCATTCACTTCTCTTACAACCCCATCTATAAATATATTGAACAACCACGGTGACATCACAATCCTTGTCTAAGGCCCACTTTTACTGGGAAATAGTCCCTTCCCTCCTACACACTCTAACCTGAGCCTCACTATCCTCATAAAAACTCTTCACTGCTTTCAGTAACCTTCCTCCTATTCCATACACCTGCAACATCTGCCACATTGCCCCCTATCTACCCTATCATACGCCTTTTCCAAATCCATAAATGCCACAAAAACATCTTTACCCTTATCCAAATACTGTTCACCTATATGTTTCACTGTAAACACTTGGTCTACACACCCCCTACCTTTCCTAAAGCCCCTTGTTCATCTGCTATCCTGCTTTCTGTTTTACTCTTAATTCTTTCAATAATAACTCTACCATACACTTTACCAGGTACACTCAACAGACTTATTCCCCTATAATTTTTGCACTCTCTTTGTCCCCTTTGCCTTTATACAAAGGAACAATACACGCTCTCTGCCAATCCCTAGGTACCTTACCTTCTTCCATACATTTATTAAATAATAGCACCAACCACTCCAAAATTATATCCCCACCTGCTTTTAACATTTCTATCTTTATCCCATCAATCCCAGCTGCCTTACCCCTTTCATTCTACCCACTGCCTCACGAACTTCCCCTACACCCACAACTGGCTCTTCCACACTCCTACAAGATGTTATTCCTCCTTGCCCTACACACGAAATCACAGCTTCCCTGTCTTCATCAACATTTAACAAATCCTTAAAATATTCTCTCCATCTTCCCGATACCTCTAACTCTCCATTTAATAACTCTCCTCTCCTATTTTTAACTGTCAAATCCATTTGTTCTCTAGGCTTCCTCAACTTATTAATCTCATTCCAAAACTTTTCTTATTTTCAACAAAATTTGCTGATAACATCTCACCCACTCTCTCATCTGCTCTCTTTTTACATTGCTTCACCACTCTTTAACCTCTCTTTTTCTCTCCATATACTCTTCCCTCCTTGCATCACTTCTACTTTGTAAAAACCTCTCATATGCTAACTTTTTCTCCCTTACTACTCTTTTTACATCATCATTCCACCAATCGCTCCTCTTCCCTCGGATGCCATCTATTGTTAGTGGATGCCATCTATTGTTAATGGATGCTATCAATTGTTAGTGGATCCCATCTATTGTTAGTGGATGCCATCTATAGTTAGTGAGTCTCATCCACTCGCCTGTAACCACAAACTTCTGCTGAACACTCTAACACTACATTTTTAAATCTACCCCATACATTTTCGACCCCATTGCCTACACTCTCACTAGCCCATCTATCCTCCAATAGTTGTTTATATCTTACCCTAACTGCCTCCTCTTTTAGTTTATAAACCTTCACCTCTCTTTTACTTACTGATTCTATTTTCCTTGTATCCCATCTACCTTTTACTCCCACTGTAGCTATAACTAAAAAGTGATCTGATATATCTGTGGCCCCTCTATAAACATGTACATCCTGAAGTCTACTCAACAGTCTTTTATCTACCAATACATAGTAAATTATAGGCAAATTATTAGAATCAATTATAGCTGATATTATTAGAAGTCACCTGGAAGAACATAATTTGATTAATGAATCTCAGCATGGGTTCACGAGAGGTCGT
This sequence comes from Cherax destructor, assembly GCA_009830355.1. NCBI lineage: Eukaryota > Metazoa > Arthropoda > Malacostraca > Decapoda > Parastacidae > Cherax > Cherax destructor. The sequence continues at coordinate 8,687 of WNWK01058200.1, read as the reverse complement.
TCCTGCCTAACAAATTTACTGACGTTTTTCAATAAAACATTTGAGGCAGTAGACAGTGATAAAGAATATGATATAGTTTACTTGTGAATGAATGGTTCAGAGAACCGACGAGTTGGTAAATTAGACACATATGCAACACATGGGTATCTTTATTGAGGAAACGTTTCGCCACACAGTGGCTTCATCAGTCCATACAAAGGAGAATCGTGAAGAACAGGAGGAGTGTGAGGTTGTCAGGCCCTCAATCTTGAGTCGATGTTGTCAGTCCATCAATCTTGAATAGAATAACAGCATATGAGCAGAGGGAGCTTATATACTGTAGACAGGGATTTCTTCGCTTGCCTATTCCTTGGGCACGACCTACTTCCACATTGAACAAATGTGACACCTCCTACAACTGCTGCACCTCTCCTGTCTACAGTATATAAGATCCCTCTGCTCATATGCTGTTATTCTATTCAAGATTTATGGACTGACAACATCGACTCAAGATTGAGGGCCTGACAACTTCACACTCCTCCTGTTCTTCACGATTCTCCTTTGTATGGACTGATGAAGCCACTGTGTGGCGAAACGTTTCCTCAATAAAGATACCCAAGTGTTTCATATGTGTCTAATTTACCAACTCGTCGGTTCTCTGAACCATTCATTCACATCCTGTCTGACACTGCAACATCTTGGTATCTTAATACAGGGATTTCTTCGCTTGCCTATTCCTTGGGCACGACCTACTTCCACATTGAACATATGTGACACCTCCTACAACTGCTGCACCTCTCCTGTCTACAGTATATAAGCTCCCTCTGCTCATATGCTGTTATTCTATTCAAGATTTATGGACTGACAACATCGACTCAAGATTGAGGGCCTGACAACCTCACACTCCTCCTGTTCTTCACGATTCTCCTTTGTATGGACTGATGAAGCCACTGTGTGGCGAAACGTTTCCTCAATAAAGATACCCAAGTGTTGCATATGTGTCTAATTTACCAACTCTCTGGAGAGACGTAGAATGAGGGGAGATATCATCGAGGTGTACAAGTGGATGATGGGCATAAACAAAGGAGATATTAATAAAATACTGAGGATATCGAACCAAGTAAGAACCAGAAATAACGGATTTAAATTGGATAAATTTAGATTTAGAAAGGACATAGGCAAGTACTGGTTTTCGAACAGAGTTGTAGATGCGTGGAACAATCTTCCGAGTAGGGTGATAGAGGCTAGGACCTTGGGTGGCTTTAAAAAGAGATTGGACAAATATATGAGTGGGAGGGGCTGGGTTTGATTAGTGTCGTGAGTACGGGAATAAATTCTTAGGTAGTGATGGTTTTGATGAGGACCTGCTTTGTATGGGCCAGTAGGCCTTCTGCAGTGTTCCTCCATTCTTATGTTCTTATGTTATGTAAAGTATTGGTTTGGAAATAGGGTAGTTGATGAGTGGAACAGTCTGCCTAGTAGGGTTATTGAAGCTAGGACCTTAGGTAGTTTTAAATTTAGGTTGGATAAATTCATGAGTGAGAGGGGTTTTATTTGAGTGGGAATTGCACAGGAGTAAATAAAATTATCAAAGCTTATTTCTTAGGTAGCATTGAAAATTATGTTGAACAAAAATTCTGTTAGTGGGATGGAATGTGAAGGACCTGCCTGCTGCAGTGTTCCTCCTTTCTTATGTTCTTATATGTGAGTGGGAGGGGCTGGGTTTAATTGGCGTCGTGGGTACGGGAATAAATACTTGGGTAGCTTTGGGTAGTGATGGTTTTAATAAGAACTTGCCTTGTATGGGCCAGTAGGCCTTCTGCAGTGTTCCTCCATTCATATGTTTTTATGTTAGATAAATACATAGTGGGTGTTGGAGTGTGAGTTACACCTGACTAGCTTGTGCTAATAGGTCTGATGCCGTGCTTCTTTCTTTAGTGTATGTGACCGGTGGGTGACTTGGACCTGCCTCGCATGATCCAGTAGGTCTGTTGCAGTGTTCCTTCATTCTTTTGTTCCTTAATACATGATTGAGAGGGGTTGGATTTGAGTGGGATTTACACATGGATTAATAGAGTTATCAGGGCTTATTTCTTGGGTAGTATTGATAATGGGTTGCGCAAATATTTTTGTTGGTGGGTTTGGGTTTGAGAATAACGTGTCAGTCAGGACAACTGAGGTGACGGTGGCGGCTGCATATAAAGGGAAGTTTAGCGGCCAGTTCGTCACATCCAGTTTTGCGATACACTGACAAGTGACTTTATCAGCGAGTGTTAGAATGGACTCTCAACGAGAATATATAGCAAGTCCTGCCGATCTCCACCCTAATATTGGTTACGTAGGAGCCACTTCACTAATGGACATCCATTGCTTCCCTTCTGTTGTCTACTATGAACCACACTCCATACCATCCACTAATTCGACTTCCAGCACCGCCGATCCCTGGGTGTATGACCGTGAGATGTACCTCAGCAGTGTGCAACCTGAAGAAGACGATTCTGACGCAGAAACCCTTTTATGGAAGGAAGACGAAGAGAATGTAAACATGAGTGATGTTGACGAACATAATCTCACCAACGAGGTACAATACATCAATCATAAAGAAGAGAGCGATGATGAAGTACACAACGTCAGCAATGAGGTACAATACGTCAATTATGAAGGGGACAGCGATGTTGAAGAGCACAACGTCAGAAATGAGGTACAATACATGAGGTACAATACAACTGCTGCACCTCTCCTGTCTACAGTATATAAGCTTCCTCTGCTCATATGCTGCTATTCTATTCAAGATTGATGGACTGACAACATCGACTCAAGATTGAGGGACTGACAACCTCACACTCCTCCTGTTCTTCACGATTCTCCTTTGTATGGACTGATGAAGCCACTGTGTGGCGAAAAGTTTCCTCAATAAAGATACCCAAGTGTTGCATATGTGTCGAATTTACCAACTCGTCGGTTCTCTGAACCATTCATTCACAAGGGGACAGCGATATTGAAGTGCACTACGTCAACAATGAGGTACAATACGTCAATTATGAAGGGGACAACGATGTTGAAGAGCACAACGTAATGGAGGAAGAATACCCCAATTATGAAGCGGACAGCGATGAAACAATGGATAGTGATGGTGTGGACAGTGGATGGGATACTTTAGAAGAGGACAGTGATGGAATATGGTATGATGACAGTGAATGTTATAGTGAAGACAACAGCCAAGAATGGGAAGATGATGAGGAATACTTTTACACTTCTGAAGACGAGTGGTTACCCCTCCAGCGACGCCGGTATTGAAGACTATTATGAATGAATGGTTCAGAGAACCGACGAGTTGGTAAATTAGACACATATGCAACACTTGGGTATCTTTATTGAGGAAACGTTTCGCCACACAGTGGCTTCATCAGTCCATACAAAAGGGGAATCGTGAAGAACAGGAGGAGTGGGTTGTCAGGCCCTCAATCTTCGAAAGATGTTGTCAAGTCCATCAATCTTGAATAGAATAACAGCATATGAGCAGAGGAACCTTATATACTGTGGACAGGAGAGAGTGCAGCAGTAGTAGGAGGTGTCACATTTGTTCAATGTGGAAGTAGGTCGTGCCCAAGGAATAGGCAAGCGAAGAAATCCCTGTATTGAGATACCAAGATGTTGCAGTGTCAGACGGATGTGAATGAATGGTTCAGAGAACCGACGAGTTGGGAAATTGAAAATATGCAACACTTGGGTATCTTTTGAAACGTTTCGCCACACAGTGGCTTCATCAGTCCATACAAAGGAGAATCGTGAAGAACAGGAGGAGTGTGAGGTTGTCAGGCCCTCAATCTTCAGACGATGTTGTCAGTCCATCAATCTTGAATAGAATAACAGCATATGAGCAGAGGAACCTTATATACTGTAGACAGGAGAGGTGCAGCAGTATGTGTCTAATTTACCAACTCGTCGGTTCTCTGAACCATTCATTCACATCCTGTCTGACACTGCAACATCTTGGTATCTCAATACAGGGGTTTCTTCGCTTGCCTATTCTTTGGGCCGACCTCTTCCAATTGAACAAATGTGACACCTCCTACTACTGCTGCACCTCTCCTGTCTACGTATATAAGGTTCCTCTGCTCATATGCTGTTATTCTATTCAGATTGATGGACTGACTCATCGTCGAGTTTAGGGCTGACAAACTCACTCCTCCTGTTCTTCACGATTCTCCTTTGTATGGATGATGAGCCACTTGTGGCAGAAACCCCAATAAAGATACCCAAGTGTTGCATATGTGTCCCGTTTACCAACTCGTCGGTTCTCTGACTGCATTCATCACATCCTGTCTGACACTGCAACATCTTGGTATCTCAATACAGGGATTTCTTCGCTTGCCTATTCCTTGGGCACGACCTACTTCCACATTGAACAAATGTGACACCTCCTACTACTGCTGCACCTCTCCTGTCTACAGTATATAGGTTCCTCTGCTCATATGCTGTTTCTATTCAAGATTGATGGACTGACAACATCGTCTGAAGATTGAGGGCCTGACAACCTCACACTCCTCCTGTTCTTCACGATTCTCCTTTGTATGGACTGATGAAGCCACTGTGTGGCGAAACGTTTCCTCAATAAAGATACCCCAAGTGTTGCATATGTGTCTAATTTACCAACTCGTCGGTTCTCTGAACCATTCATTCACATCCTGTCTGACACTGCAACATCTTGGTATCTCAATACAGGGATTTCTTCGCTTGCCTATTCCTTGGGCACGACCTACTTCCACATTGAACAAATGTGACACCTCCCTACTGCTGCCCCTCCTGTCTACAGTATATAAGGTTCCTCTGCTCATATGCTGTTATTCTATTCAAGATTGATGGACTGACAACATCGTCTGAAGATTGAGGGCCTGACAACCTCACACTCCTCCTGTTCTTCACGATTCTCCTTTGTATGGACTGATGAAGCCACTGTGTGGCGAAACGTTTCCTCAATAAAGATACCCAAGTGTTGCATATGTGTCTAATTTACCAAGACTATTATAGTGACGATAGTGGTGGCCATGAGTGAAGCAACTTACTCGTAGCCTTGTTTACATTATCACATCTTGCACTCATAGCAAATGACGATTGCAATTTCTTAGCAGTCACATCACTCCAACACTCGGACATTGCAGAGTAGTCTAGTATAAACGAATATTTGACGTTTTTCTCGTTTTGCTGAGAAAATGAAAACGAGAAGGACTTGGGGGTGATGGTAAGCAGCAACCTTAAACCAAGACAGCAATGCCTAAGCGTACGTAATAAGGCAAATAGATTACTGGGATTTATATCAAGAAGTGTTAGCAACAGAAGTTCAGAGGTTATATTACAGCTTTATACATCATTAGTAAGGCCTCACCTAGATTACGCAGTTCAGTTCTGGTCTCCATATTACAGAATGGACATAAATTCGTTAGAAAACATTCAGCGTAGAATGACTAAATTAATACATAGCATTAGAAATCTTCCTTACGAAGAAATCTTCCTTACGAAGAAAGATTGAAGACCCTAAAATTACATTCACTTGTAAGACGTAGAATGAGGGGAGACATGATCGAGGTATACAAGTGGAAAATGGGTATTAACAAAGGGGATATAAATAAGGTCTTGAGGATATCTCTCCAAGAGAGAACCCGCAATAATGGATTCAAGTTAGATAAGTTTAGATTTAGAAAGGATATAGGAAAGTATTGGTTTGGAAATAGGGTAGTTGATGAGTGGAACAGTCTGCCTAGTAGGGTTATTGAAGCTAGGACCTTGGGTAGTTTCAAATTTAGGTTGGATAAATTCATGAGTGAGAGGGGTTGGATTTGAGTGGGACTCGTGCATGAGTGGGTAGAATTGTCAAAGCTTATTTCTTGGGTAGCATTGAAAATTGGGTTGAGCAAATATTCTGTTAGTGGGACGGATTGTGAAGGACCTGCCTAGTATGGGCCAACAGGCCTGCTGCAGTGTTCCTCCTTTCTTATGTTCTTATGTTCTTATGATTCAATTGACTCAAGTGCGAGTCCCACTCAAATCCACTCATGTATTTATCCAACCTAAATTTAAAACTACCCAAGGTCCTAGCTTCAATAACGCCTACTAAGCAGACTGTTCCACTCATCAACTACCCTATTTCCAAACCAATACTTTCCTATATCCTTTCTAAATCTAAACTTATCTAACTTGAATCTATTATTGCGGGTTCTCTCTTGGAGAGATATCCTCAAGACCTTATTTATATCCCCTTTGTTAATACCCATTTTCCACTTGTATACCTCGATCATGTCTCCCCTCATTCTACGTCTTACAAGTGAATGTAATTTTAGGGTCTTCAATCTTTCTTCGTAAGGAAGATTTCTAATGCTATGTATTAATTTAGTCATTCTACGCTGAATGTTTTCTAACGAATTTATGTCCATTCTGTAATATGGAGACCAGAACTGAGCTGCGTAATCTAGGTGAGGCCTTACTAATGATGTATAAAGCTGTAATATAACCTCTGGACTTCTGTTGCTAACACTTCTTGATATAAATCCAGTAATCTATTGCCTTATTACGTACGCTTAGGCATTGCTGTCTTGGTTTAAGGTTGCTGCTTACCATCACCCCCAAGTCCTTCTCCAATCTGTATGGCTAAGTTCTAGTTATTTAACTTATAAGTGCTTGGGTTATGGACACTCCCGAGCTTCAGAACCTTGCATTTATCTACATTGAACTGCATCTGCCACTTTTCTGACCACGAATTAAGTTTGTCTAAATCTTCCTGAAGTTCTATGACATCTATGTTTGAATCAATTATACTACCTATCTTCGTGTCGTCGGCGAATTTGCTCATATCACTAGTAATTCCCTCATCAAGGTCATTGATATATATTATAAATAACAATGGGCCTAAGACTGATCCCTGTGGAACACCACTTGTTACAAGTCCCCATTCGGATTTAACCCCATTTATGCACACTCTCTGCTTCCTATTGGTGAGCCATGACTCGATCCATGACAGCACTTTTCCCCCAATGCCATGAGCTGCCACTTTCTTTAACAGTCTCTGGTGCGGTACTCTATCAAAAGCCTTACTAAAGTCTAAATAAACAATATCGAATTCTTTATCGTGATCAACAGCTTCAAAAGCTTTACTGAAGAAGGTTAATAAATTAGATAGGCAGGAACGGCCCCTCGTGAATCCATGCTGGGTATCATTAACCAAAATATGGTTATCTAGATGGCTTCTAATAATATCAGCTATAATTGACTCTAGTAATTTGCCTACAATTGAGGTCAGGCTTATTGGGCGGTAGTTTGACGGTAGTGACTTGTCCCCTGCTTTTGGAGAACATACAAAGAAGAATGACTAAAATGATTTACAGTATAAGAAATCTCCCATATAAAGATAGACTTAGAGCGTTGAATCTCCACTCTCTGGAGAGACGTAGAATGAGGGAAGATATCATCGAGGTGTACAAGTGGATGATGGGCATAAACAAAGGAGATATTAATAAAATACTGAGGATATCGAACCAAGTAAGAACCAGAAATAACGGATTTAAATTGGATAAATTTAGATTTAGAAAGGACATAGGCAAGTACTGGTTTTCGAACAGAGTTGTAGATGCGAAATGGTTAGGCACTAGCGAAATGATTAGGAAACAACTAGACCGACTGAAACAAAATAAATCGCCGGGTCCTGATGACCTTTTTGCAAGGGTTCTTAAGGAATGCAAAATGGAACTCTGTGAACCAATATCTAACATTTTTAATTTATCTCTTCAAACAGGTGTAGTGTAGGGATATAAATAAGGTCTTGAGGATATCTCTCCAAGAGAGACCCCGCAATAATAAATTCAAATTGGATAAGTTTAGATTTAGAAAGGATATAGGAAAATATTGGTTTGGAAATAGGGTAGTTGATGAGTGGAACAGTCTGCCTAGTAGGGTCATTGAAGCTATGACCTTGGGTAGTTTCAAATTTAGGTTGGATAAATTCATAAGTGAGAGGGGTTGGATTTGAGTGGGACTCGCACTTGAGTTAATAGAATCTTCAAAGCTTATTTCTTGGGTAGAATTGAAAATTAGGTTGGGCAATTATTCTGTTAGTGGGATGGATTGTGAAGGACCTGCCTAGTATGGGCCAACAGGCCTGCTGCAGTGTTCCTCCTTTCTTATGTTCTTATGTGGAAGATGGCTAATGTAATTCCTATTTTTAAAGCATGGGACAAGTCAATACCGTCAAATTACCGCCCAATAAGCCTGACCTCAATTGTAGGCAAATTACTAGAGTCAATTATAGCTGATATTATTAGAAGCCATCTAGATAACCATAATTTGATTAATGATACTCAGCATGGATTCACGAGGGGCCGTTCCTGCCTATCTAATTTATTAACCTTCTTCACTAAAGCTTTTGAGGCTGTTGATCACGATAAAGAATTCGATATTGTTTATTTAGGCTTTAGTAAGGCTTTTGATAGAGTACCGCACCAGAGACTGTTAAAGAAAGTGGCAGCTCATGGCATTGGGGGAAAAGTGCTGTCATGGATCGAGTCATGGCTCACCAATAGGAAGCAGAGGGTGTGCATTAATGGGGTTAAATCTGAGTGGGGATCTGTAACAAGTGGCGTTCCACAGGGATCGGTTTTGGGCCCGTTGTTGTTTATAATATATATAAATGACCTTGACGAGGGAATTACTAGTGATAT